>RHLP01000198.1:0-76726 GCA_003719405.1 Aspergillus incahuasiensis | reverse complement strand
GTTTAATACCACATCTTATAGCTAGTTAGCTTGTTTGTCTGTAGAGAATCCTAAGCATCTCTACCTCCACAGTATATATGAGTGACTCCGTCCAAAATTCAAAACAACCACATCAAGCTGGTAGTTGCGGCTCTTCGTGCCTGAGGTAGATATAAATTATAAAAAAAAAAACAATGCCCCCATTCAGGATTAAACCAAAGACCTCGCCATGCCGTTCGTATATTCAATATCAAGTATCAAATGATAGCCAAACCATCATATACAAGGGCTATTACTGTCTAGTCTAACCATATATACTTTACAAAGTCTGCAGCCCTTTCATTCCTAGACATTATAGGGTTTGGAACCAGGGAAAATGGTAAACATCTGGATAAATGTAAAGACTTTTAAATAAAATATATCAGCCCTTATAGCTCAGTGGGAGAGCGTTGCACTTGTAATCTATACGGTAATTTACTGTATAATTGACATGCAAAGGTCCGTTGTTCAATCCAGCGTGGGGGCAGATACTTTTTGGTCTTGCTATATAATAGCATCACTAGCTTCAAATTCTGATTTTTATATCTACCTCGGCCATGATGAGGCTGCAGTTCCTAACTATAGGGTAGTAAGTAGTCTTTACCTTGATTGCAAGCTGAGTGTGGTTGTTATGAACAGGGTTGAATTCTATATCAGTTGCTGGCCAGCCAACAGCAGACCAGTAATGTCTGACTGCTCATGGTAACTAATTCTACCTAAAAGGCCAAGCCCCAACTATTCTTTAGGCTATTATAAGTGCTAACAAGAAGCTAAATATGCAAGGCATGCCAACTTAATGGGTACTAATTGCCAGGAAGTTGTGCACCGCCAACAAGATCCTGTAGCAAGGACATGGTCAAAGTCATTATGAATGTCCATTCAGTGTCAGCTAGACATTGTCTATCACCATGCTCACATCTATATACATGGTCCTTGGGACGCCACATGAGGCAAAATTCAAGTAGACCAAGTTGCTGGTTGCTGAAGCTTACTATTAGAAGACTGCAGTTGCTGCCCACCTGCAAGCCCTGCTTTTATGCTGCACATGCAACACAGTGCGGTGATCAGCTATCTTCTGGACACGGTCATAATAAGCGACATAGCTACTGCACTTGTTGCAAGTCATATAAGCATAATTAGTAGAGCTGTACTTGACCTAAAGCGGAGGCTATGCCAGCCGACAGGCGAGCTCATGACTTAGGTAGTAGGTAGGCTGCTTCTTCAGAACGATCTCCCTCGTCCCGTATTCCCCCCCGGCCTGCCACATCTTCCTCTCTCAACGCCCCAAGACCTTACACCATTCGCTCAAGGTATCGCTTGCAGCCCAATCTCGAGCAGAATAACACTGTGGAATGGAGCTAACGGGTTGTCTTATATTAGAGGTTTGTCGAAAGATATGCCACCGAAACCAAGTGTGTTATTGTTGATGGTGTTGTGTTGCCCGAAGCTCGACTTCTTGTACGTGCCTTTCCATTGTTGAACAACCCATTCTCTACCTACCCTATGGTCAATATAGCCAGGGCTTTTGAGGTGTCGGTGCCCATGGCCATTGAATAGATATATAAGAGACTTGGATAGTATCTAATATTGAATAGAACGTTGCATCTCCTTGTACATCTACATAGTGGTGGGTCTGGCGTCAGGTGATCTACGAATCGGATCCTCTCTTCTGCTCGTGCTGTCCCCGCCATGATCTCGACCTTATTTTCACATCAACAATGGAGTGGAAAAAGACCCTTGGCTTCACAGATCGCCTGAGGATCATTGAATCTCTGTAAGCGTGTCGCAAGAATTACAAGTGCGCGACCTAATGAGCACCACCAGAACAACTGCATACCAGCAAGCATCGTCTTCCGCGGCATTTGCCGAGGCACAAACACAAGCCCGCAAGCTCGAGAGCGAGGCATATGAACAAGCTACATCGAAAGTCCGTCTACCGAGATGTCTGCATCATTCTATAGCTCTAATTTGTGCAGAAGGAGTATGATCAAATCTATCAGACGGCGCTTGACGCAGCCGAGGTCACGGTTTCAAGGGCAGACGAAGGGGAGCTAAACGAGGGTCCCAACGCCCCCTGCCAGGAAACCAGCACAAAAATCGGACCTTATACAGGCTGCACGCACATCTTTGACGGCCTTCACTCCACAATCTTTAAATCTAAATCCGAAAGCGGCGCTCTCGTGGCGCTGAAGATCACAACGCCCCACCTCCTCGAACCGCCACACAATGCTCAGCGTGAGGTCCAGCTACTGCGCGAGGCAGCAAGCGAGCACGTCATCCCTCTACTAGAGACATTCAAGCACGACGGCGGTCGATTCATCCTCGTATTCCCGTACAAGAAGCACGATTTCGAGACTCTTCTCCGGCGGGGCATGCTAACCGCCGCGCAGACAAAGACTATCCTCCGCGACATGTTCAGCGCGATCGCAGCTTGTCACGAACTAGGCATCATACATCGCGACATCAAGCCCTCGAACATCCTAGTCGACTCCCCAGGCGGACCGGCGTATCTAGCGGATTTCGGGATCGCCTGGCGCGAAGGGAGCATTGAGGCTGAACCCGCCGATAAGAAGATCACTGATGTCGGCACAACGTGCTATCGGCCGCCGGAGGTACTGTTTGGGCACAAGGGGTACGGGACGGCTCTTGACCTGTGGGCCGCTGGGTGTGTTGTCGCCGAGGCAGTGGGCGTTGGGCACAAACAGCTGTTTGATGCCGGGCCTGTTGGGAGCGACTTGTCGCTGATTCAGTCTATCTTCACTACGTTGGGTACGCCTGATGCGCAGAGCTGGCCGGTAAGTCACCCACCACCCATTGAGTCGACACAGACCGAGCTAACAGCATCCAGGAGACCCAAAATCTCCCAGACTGGGGTAAAATCGAGTTCTACAAGTACCCGGCCAAGTCTTGGGATGAGATTTTGCAGGGGGCGTCTTCGAATGGTCGAGATCTCGTCAGCAAATTAGTTCGGTACGAGAGTGCTCAGCGCCTCTCGGCCACCGAGGTGAGTTACCCGGCGGATACAAGATTGACTGATTAAGGTATATTGGGGCTAACTATTGAGTTATATTGCAGGCACTACAGCATCCATATTTCTCTAGTGCGGCATCTTCAATGGTACATATAGTTAATTAAGCAGGTTGAAGGGCAGATGATAGATCCGAGAAACATAGATTAACGTAGAAGCAAAACGTAAGCCTTCGACGGTGGCAGCCTCGGCCACGTAGGTAAATCCCGGTGCCTTTCTTTTCCTTTCGAAGTGCCTCTCAACACAACGACCACGACAGAGCCCCAGCTTTCTTTCTCCGGCCACCTATATTGACGACCGAAGTTTCTAACTCTACAACATCCACGATTATCGTCAAGCCTATCAATTCTGATAGCATCACTGTCTTACTCTCCTCAACTCGACATCTAGTCAATTATTCGTCACCCTAGCGTGTATTCGCTAGGTAGAGCAAAGCGGCCACCGAGTAAGTATCGCGTCCCATATGACGTGTTACTTCATTGAACTACAGACTTCTGATATTTTGTCCCCTAATAGATTCGTATCAGAAGACATCGTCATTTCTTTAAGAGCTACGAAATGACACGAGATACATTACATGAGCTACCCGAAGAGCTTTTGCTCATCGTCGTACGGTACCTATCCAGAAAGGATCTGGCGAATTTGATGATGACCGATAGAAAGTTCAATTGTTGAACTTCTGATATTATTCCATGTGGATTTCACTCGCTACAGCGCTAGGCAAGTACTCAAACTGATTTGCAGAGGAAACCGGGCCTGGCACCACACGGCAAAGATTTTTCTACGAGAAGGACTCCGCTTGACAACCTCGATTAATCGATATACGCAAATCTTAAGCCGCGCCTCTGATATGTTGGACATCCAGTGCAAAGCTTTCGATTTCGCTTTCCTGCTCCAACAGTGGGCGCACCTTATCACACCAGATTTGATGGACAATACCTTGCAGCAATTAATCAACAACTGGGGACAAACCTGGAATGTTGAAACTTTCGGCATCGCCAGGATGCTGCTGCTGCATGGGGCGTCCGGAAACGGGCGGGCGATGACTCCCCATCGCCTTCGGCCACTACATATCGCCTGCCAGCGGTATCATTTTGCACTCATGCGACTCCTTCTGGAGTTCGGTGTCGACCCAAACGAGCTGGGAGATGGAAACTCGGTCGAGATCGTGTTTGACTTAGTCATCACTGAAGATGATGATGTCGGTTTGGAGTTGTGCACACTGTTATTGGACGCAGGTTTACAACTACGTAGACCGCGACGTCGCGGGAACTAGGGCTTTACTGAGACGTGTCGTCAGTGGTCAAAAACGCGAGTTGTTGTCAATTCTTTTGAAAAAGTCTCAATCAAGTACAGATCAGTGATGAGACGCTGAATACTCTAGTCAACGAGGGAAAGATGATCCTTGAGCAGACAGAATATGTCGATGACACGCAGGTATCTTTCGCTTTTGTTTTGTTTTGTTTTTTTTTGTTTCCTTGGAAACTTCCGCGCTTAGAGTGCAACATGATGCTGCCTACCTGTTCATTGGGAATATTTAATTTCCTTGGTTAAATTCTTGTTTTTCTTTCCCGGAGTTTAGTTAAGTAGCCAATTCATGATACGCGTTTGGTCACCCCATATGGCTGGCGCTCGCATACCTCCCTGGTCCGGCGACGATGTTCAAGGATAAGAGCGTAGGTAATGCCAACTACTAAATCTGGTTCAATAACGATAAAGTAAACGGGCCAATTAGCAAAGAAAATCTCTTTTTCTTGTTTCCATTTTCCATTTAAAGAAGATTCAATCACTGCTAGCTGGCGAAGAAAACTTTGTAAACACTCGCAAAAACCATGGAAGAGGTCCGCAATCGGTTCCGAAAGTAGAATCACTCTGTAATATAGCTATCGACAAGCATCTTGATTATAACCAATGGCTTCCTTGTTCCTGAGGAGAATCTTCTTCATCACATCCTCTAGCTTCCTTTCTCCAGCCATATGGACTGCCGACCGAAGTTTCTGGCTCTCGTTGGCCAGAGTGTAGGGCGCGAGGTCGGCTGATACGCATGGAGGACGCTAGGTTTGGAGTTTCAAGATGTTTCGTTATAATCGCGACTAGTTCCAAGGGAAGCTGAAGAAGGAAGTAACCGGTCATCGTGTTGGGATCAGGTCCTTAGAGCCGGTCGAGTGTAGGAGGTTGCTGAAGAATCGAACAAATCGGTCTCGAAACTATTAGAGATTTATAGTCAGATAAAGGTGTGCTTTACCGGAATCCGTAAAACATACCTGATCAGGAATACTGAATCCTCGTAGTGATATGATTGCTTTCTGGATGTAAGGCGTGTTAATTATCGGTATAAGTAAGGCGAAGATGGTACAAAAGTTGAGAGGAAGCTAGGTAGGAGCAACAGCCAATAACTTAGCAGGGATCAAGTGATGCTTCGCTGCCTGGTAGGCACTTGACTTTGTTCTAGACTCACTCCTGATGAAGGTATCAAGTCACTGGCTATTCCGATCGGATCGTAACTGGAAAAGAGAAGTTCTGCATCATGCTAACATACTATAGGTAAATACCAAATCCGCAGATAGCTTATCAATCACCGGGCTCTGAGCACAACGAAATGGTTAAAAATTGTCTAGATCGTCATCATCTGTCTGCCCATCTCGAGTCGAACGCTCTGACTGAGTCACTTCGTCATCATAACAGTATTCCACTCGGCCACACACAACAAATCCCTCTCGATCATTTGGATGCCAGGTAACCTCCGGAATAGATGCGTGTTTGCCCAGCTGGTCTAGAGCATGAAAGTAGACCATCACCGCTGCGCATTCGTGGAGCTGTTTGCCGTACGAGGTCCTAGATAGGAAGAGAGTGATGGATATATTGATTTGTTGGATCAAAGGGCGTGCTGTCAAATCTCGTATATCCGATTTGAGGGAGAAATAGTCGGTGATAGTAACAACTCCTGTCGTTGCCGGTACTGGCTCCGTCAATAGATCCTCGAAGACTATATAACAAGGCTAACTCGGTGAGAGCTCCAAGCCTGCGGGCATAGTGGATGGGGCGTCGAGGGCAGAGGGCAGAAATTGTGCTTGTGGGCTTATGCCCACGCGTGTCGAAAAAGTCGTAGCCGGATATATAAAATCTACAGCTAGGCTGGAGGGGCTAGGATTGCCTATGAACTCTTGAATCGGTTGACGTTGGCTCGTCTAAACAGAATAGATCGTTAGCGATTGCTTAATAGTATAGATGATGGCAATCTTGAGCAAACCTGTGGATATGTAATGGCCCCGCCTTTTCTGGTGGTGATGAGCGGGAATGTTTTCCTGGTCTATGGGCGTTTCCGAAACGGCCCGCCCCATCTTGATATTCGGCATGATGAGTGGAGCGGTTCAACAGCCCGAGAGTCTGGCTCTGTGATTTTTTTTTGGCTTCGTATGTGGTGATTATGGATGATAATTCAAGTAGTTTTGGAGTAACTACCGTGAGAGAGCGTTGGGGCACACGGTTCTAGTGGGTGTGGCTTCGGGGAGTCTGACATATCAACTACCCACAGAGCTACGCGTCGCGTCGTGCTTGACCAGCCCTTTGTCGTCCCACGCCTGGTTCTATCGCGGCTTTCTATAATCATGGACGAAGGAGTATGCTTTACTACCAGCATTTGTATTATAGCTAGTGAAATGGAGAGTATAGTAAATACAATTATAAGTTTCTTTCAAAAATCATTGGCTTGGCGTTGGTTTAGGCCCGGTCAGGTGACGCCATCCAAATACTTGCTCAGTGGAGTGCCCAAAGGGAGCTGGAAGAGTGTTTCTGCGGTCTGTATCAACCAATTAGAGAGGCAGGTTTAGACAGTCCTGTAGTTGAAGCCCTTGGAGGTTTTAACTGGTATGTTGGAGAGTAGTTATGTGATACTTATGTGCCTTAAGGCATTAAAAAAACTGCTATATCATGCATTTTTGGAAGCTGATTGGCTGGACTAACGGGTACTATGTTGGAGAGTGGTAGTTCACGTGATACGTAGGTGCCTTAAGGCATTACTATATGTAGCATGCATTGTTGGAAGCTAATTGGCTGGATTGACTGGTAGTCACATGCATTGTTGGAAGCTAATTGGCTGGATTGACTGGTGGTTACATGCATTGTTGGAAGCTAATTGGCTGGATTGACTGGTAAGCCATTGTGATATTTATTAGAACCTTAATGCCTGAGGTGTAAAAAGCAAGTCACATTCTATAAAAAGTGCAAGTTATGTTCCGCGAAAGTTGCTGGAAGCTGATTGGCTAATTAAGCGAGGTTTTTGGCACCACCAATAAGATGTCTTTATTCCAAAAAGTGGAGCTTGATACTGCCTACCAAACCATGCTTACTAGGCAATACACGTGACAACGCCATTGCCAATGATTGATTTTATGCTAGTGTCGCTCCCTTTGGTCACTCCACTGCGCAACAACACGAAAAAAAATGCTTCCATAGGGAGTCGAACCCTAGACCTCTCCATGTCGCTTCAGGAATATGAGAGCCAAGCCATCATATACGAGTGGAGCGCTTCTACCTCTGAGCTATAGAAGCCGATTGGTTGGAGAATAAGCCAGGAGACGGTATAGCCATTCTTTTTTGTCCGAATCTGTCGTTCCGCGCTCTGTCTTTTCAAAAGGGCCAGTTAAAACCATATGCCCTATGACTTGAGGTGAGAGTTGAGGTCTGTTTTCGAAAAAAAAAAGGCCGTTCAGCAGGAATGAATATTGATAAGTATAGTAACAATTAATGCATTGAGTTCACTAATAACATGACGAGTACAGATTCTCATGCCATCTGGACTCCTTAAACAATATTCTACCTATATAAAACAGTAACGCAGCACCGCACAATGGCTATGATATACCCTAAGCCTCGGATTGCTTGAACAATACGATCGGCCAGCGACATTAAACCGCAGAGGAGGTGGCCATAGTCCATTCAAAAGACAATAACAGTAAGAAGCAAGACCTTGATAATTGCTTTTCGTGAAGACCGAATGTGTTCTTGTGGCATTGCAAACAAACTCCGGACAACATAATACCGGGAACAGGGACAGTATAGCCTCGTTCAGCTCGTTGGTTTGAGGCCCTTAAATAGCCTCCGTCGCTTTTGTGGTGGCCCAGTCGACACACTGGCGGACAGTTCAGCGGATAGCTTAGCGGATAGCTCACCGGACAGCTCAGCGGACAGCTCAGCGAAAACTTTGGTAGACGTTGTGGCAGACAGCTCGGCGGATATGTTTGTGGATATTTCGGCAGATAGCTTGACGGACATTTCGGCAGAGAGCTCCGCGGACAGCTTATTCGGAATATATAGAGTCCCGACACTCGACCAGTTAGTCTCTAGTTCTGGACGTTCCCACTCCTTTGGCTGTATATCTAGGAGTGCCTGCCCGGGGCCAAAGTGTGCACATCTAGCAAGCCACTCCAGACCATCTTCATGATATTTTCCGAGGGGGCCATGCACGGTCCTTGGGTAGAAAGGGATTTGAAACTGGTGCTTGACTTGGTAATGGATGCGGAGGTTTGTATATCTAAGACTTGTCTAGACAGAATATTAGTTTATCAGATAAGTATTTAGGATGCAATAAGTATAAAGAAAAACAAGTATAAAAAGCTATACTTACTTCATGTAAACAGTTCTTGTACCGACAAAAGCGTTCTCCTTTGTAAATCACTTGTTGCTCGATTGGGCCAGTTCGATCAACCAGGGGAAAGTTTGTGCTACCATTTGGAATAAGCTTGTATGGTATACACCCGTTATCAGAAACTGGTATGATAGCGGCCTGCTTCTCGAGCTCTTTGGCCTGTCTCTCTCCTCGTTTGGCTCGCGGTTTTCGTTCCTTGAGCAACCGGGTTGCGTGGTCTGGGTGTTGCTCACACACGGCGTCCCTGACGTGGCGATGTCTTGCATCGAGTCTACAGAACTTTGTCAGACAGTGTGGGCATTTGAGGAGGCTAGGATCGGCCGGGTGCTTGTTCGCCTTGTGAGAACAGAAGCTGTTCAATCGTTGAAACATGCTACCACAATTGTCTATCGTGCAGACATATCTGGCTTGCCTATTTCTCCGTGGCGACGTATTGCGTTCTAGAGTCTCGGCCAGGAGGGCGCGATGGGAGATCGATTGTTCGAGTTTGTTTGCGAAAATTTTATGCATTTTGGCAACAAAAAGACGGCTAGACTCACTGACAGTTGTTTCGTCGCTGTCATCATAACTGCCGTTTAGCAAGTACATCACGTCTTTCACAGGTATCTCATAGAACCGCTCTAGTCTGCTTATCCAGACTCGCATCGTAATATCGACCGAATGCACGTATGAATCGAATATTTCGAGGAATGCAGTTGTGCTCGATGTTAAGCCATCCCAGCCGTTGATGACCAGGATGACAGGTCGACCGCTTGTTTGTCCGTCTTCAAGCACATTTCGGATTTGTCTAGACGCTTGACCGTCTTTCCGGAGTTGCAAATTCGAACTTTGTATAAACGCAAGATCTTCCCACACATAATACACCAAGTAGAATACCCATTCCCAGCAACACCGTACAGCGGGGCTCCGCAGCAGTTCCAAAGACGACAGTGCCCAAGACAACAGTCCCAAAGACAAAAGTCCCAAGGGCAACTAAGCCAAACCCGGCGACGGCTCAACCACCTCCAAACCTACCGTCCAGCGTGCCCACAAAGAGAAAATCTGGGTCTGGAGTACAGAGCCCGAGCCCTGAGTGTCTAACGGCAAATGACGCCGAACTGCTCACGAAGGTCCTTACTCAACTCGGAGAACCCGCCGCGTCAGATAAAGTGAAAATGTTGGGCCAATGGCCGTGGGAGAATGGAGACATCAGAGATGGATGACTGATCTGTGTGTATTCGTAGGAGCGAGCTAGCGGAGACGAAGCTATATAGAGGTGCGGCACGTGATCGGTAGCCTCAGGCCACTACTGCCGACAGAAAATGTTGCGAGAATCGGGACAGACAACATTCAGTAATCTCTATCAATGGGTTACCGAAAAGGGCGCGGGACACGAAAGTTCCATATCCGATCTGTTACGTTATGAAGTTGCGCACTTGTCAACCAAGTACCCCGAAATCAAGGCTACTATACAGTATTCAATCGTGCAGCAATATTTGGAACAGGATCCACTTCATTTCCTCATCACCACATTGCTAAGGGAGGAAAATCAGCTGTATGCCATTCCGCAAAACCTGCGTCATGGAAAACTCTCGAATCTTGCCGGTGCCGGAAACAGTGGTTCTTTAATGGTGTCTAAGAAGTCTACCCTCGCAAGATTTATGTTTCCAGCTAGCGGAGAGAATCAGGTAGTTTATCTCCGTCTAGTGCTCAGAACTGCCGATGAGATCAAGGAGTCTCCGTTATGCAAGGACACTGACTCAGATCCCGTCGAGATACTGCGCGACATACGGTGGGACACCGATTACGTCAAGTATGACTTCTCCAATGGTACAGAACGGCCTGGAGCAAGCTGCGATGATTACGAAGCCATACGAGGCATCACTCCTCTCGGGGAGGCGATGTTTGCAACGCGGGCATGGACGGATACGGGCGTCCGATCAGAGAAGTCGATATTATACTGCCTAGAGAGAGACGACGAAACGCCCCAGAGTGAAAGGGTTGAGCGTCTAGTCAAATATATCAAACAATGGCGTGTGACAGTTGCAGCGGAAATTCGTCTCAAGATGGGATTATGGATGGAGGAGCAGGGATTGAAGAACTTCGAATTAGGTGCATACTAAACGCGCTTCTGCCTCTGAGCTATAGAAGCCAGGAGATGTAAGTCTTGTAGGAATCAAAATTATGAGAATACAAAAGTACATGACTGCCCCTGAAAGAGCGCCGCCTACATTGACACTGCGTGCAGTCCAGCGCATTATGGACCTCGCTGGCATGGTATAATCTCAAGCTTTTGTATAGTCGGAAGAATACCCAACAATCATAGGTACTCACCTACTGGTTAAACGTCCTTTTGCTTTGAAGAACAGGGACATGGTATGGTGGTCATTCTATCCAGTCCGCTGAGATTTTCAAAGAGCCCAGGGAAGATAAGGGCCTCAAAAGCCCAAGGCCCCTGGTGGCTTTTCGGTGAATGGCATTTGTGAACTTTGGCCTCGACTCACTTTATGTGACTTACTGTCGGACCATACACCGCAATGAAATATTGCACAAAGGCAGCTGTGGCCAGAATGCCTTGACATTGAGTCCATAACAAGAAACAAGTACCAAACAGACGACGCGAGTACCGCCCATGATCAACACAACACCCAGGCCCCAATACAAAACAACTATATACACAACACGCATCCAACAAACCCAGTCAGCCTAAAACCCAAAGCTATCAAGCAACGAGTTCGCATCTGGCTCATGGAACATCGTAGGCGGCTGCTTCTTCTTCGGCGCAACCGGGGACGGCGGCTTAGCCGGCATATCCGCAACGACAAGACTACTTCTCCTTCTGAGCATCTTGCGGTAATCAACGGCTCCATCGACTAGATTGATCGTGCCGTCTTTAGTCAGCTGGTGCGTAGAGGGCGGCTCCAGCAAGAACTCCCAATGGCGGACGAGGTCAAGGGCAAGCAAGTCACAGCCCATTCGATCGTACAGGCGTGCGTTGCGGAGGACGAATTCCCATTCGGCTTGCGCGGATACCTTCGAGGCGCCTTTCAGCGTCTGGAGCGTCATTTCGCGGAGTTGTTTGTAGAGGACTACCAGGGCGGGATCATTGGAAAGGTACGACTTGGCTTGCAGGGGGATTGAGCCGGGTGTCTCGGGGGAGGTCGGGTCTGATGGGATCAGGGATTCAACGGGGGACTAGAGTCAATCAGCCAGAAGCCCTTACGATAAGTGTAGGTTACTCACGATAAGAGATCGTACGGCCATGTCGCGGCGGCCGAGAATCCAGAAGGCCCAGGAAGCCATCCAGCGGTTTCCGTCACTAGCAGCTTCGGGCAGAACTCTTGTTTCCAGGATCTCCTTCAACACCGGCCCATCGTCTCCTTCGTAGGCGCGAGCAATGGCAATGGCAAGCTGGAGATCACCAACTTGATTGAGGCAGACCTGGACGGCATCTCGCAAGTGGTCGGCAAGAAGGAAGAACGTCGCGGCGTATTCTGCAGTTGGTAAGCTAGGCTCGTCGCGATAAAGCTGGGAAGCTTACCGAATCTCCGTCTACCAAGCAGAGCATATGCGTTCTTCAGTGCAGCCGTCTGCCACCGAGCTTCCCGAAAATCGTTTGCGAGCAGCTTTTGCGTCGCAGACTGCTCTCGGTTCCAGTGAGCCATCCTCCAAAGACCCTGAAGAACGTTCTTCTTCTTGAGGGCGAGGTAGTACAACGAACAATCGATCGGATTTCTCTCTTCACTCTTGGTGTACTCGTTCCGAGCTACTACCTCCAATTGTGCTCGCTGCTTTCTGTTAGATCAATTTCTCATGGAGGATTCTGCACTTACAACCGCTGCAGGATTCGACAGCCACATGAACATCCCGCTCTCCCGGGCAGCTTTCCATGACAGCTTACCACCGAACTGTTTTAACACAAGGTCTATAAGGATATCCTGACTGCCGCTATGGAAAGCCCATACAATCTCTCGCCAAGAAACCGTGTCATTATTCGCGAGTCCCTGGGATCTGCGCAGCATATGCTGCCGGAAGAACAAAAGATATCGGGCAGCATTGCCATCCATGGAACGCCGATGCTTTTCAACAGTGGCGACGCACTCGATGGTATCCACCAGCCGGACTTGTTCTTGGCTGGTCAGTTGCGGTAAAGCGACGCGCGCCAGGTTCTCGTTTAGAATCTCTGCTGTAGCTTCGTCCATGACCGTGGGCTCGTCCTCTAGAGAAAGGTCTGCGTAGGACGAGTGTAGCTCTTTGGACACTGCTTTTTGTGGCGTCTGCTCACGTTAGCTCAGGATAGTCTTCTGCTGGGATTCGCTTACATCACGGTCGAAGTAGAAGTCTTCCAAGGGCATCTCCAGGAATCCGTCAATGTCGTCACCTTCCGTGTAGAATTTGAGTTTTCGATGAAGGTTCATCAAAATCGAATGCACCAGGTTCGTCTTGCCGCTAAGTATACACTGGGCAAGGAACTGTGGGTGGAACGCAGGAAGCGCGCCGTTTAATCGGCTCACGACTTCAAATAGATCTACAGTCGGCGAACCACGAGTAGGAATACGTAGCTGTGACACCAACCGGTCCGAGACATCAATCTCATTGTCGTATACAAAGAGCTGGTTGCCCGCTCCGATGGCTAAATGACCGTTGCTTAACCAGCATGAGTCCCCGATAGGATGAGGAGTCAGATCGCGAATCCAAATCTCGCGGATCTGCGTCCAGGATGGCCCAGAGTCGAGGTAATCATAGCGCAGCTGCGTGAGGAGGATGACCTTGTGTGGAAAGCCCACCGCAAGAACAGACTGCATATCGGGGGTGGAGGTCCAGTCCAGATCGCGAATAATATCTTGCTGGGCGAAATGCTCTTCAAATTCAAGCTGCGCTCCCTTTGTATCCCAGATCGTCAGGTGCGTCCGGTCTTCGTCAACGAGCGCGGCTTTCTTGATGGAGCTTCCACTAGCAAGAGAGGGGTTTGTGATCCCAGTCTCAACAGTAGACGTCAGTAACCATTCAATCCGGCCTTTTTCCCTGTCCACCTTGGCTGTCCATGTACGGACAACACCTGTTGTGGTGTAAGAAAGCGCTATGTCTGGTGAAAACAGATCGAAGAACCCAGACATCTGGGTCCGAGGACCGGCAGGGTCCACTGGTAGGAAGTACGCGACCTCCTCTTTGAGCCCCAAGTCGAAAGTACAGAATCTTTTCAGGTGACATTGGGACTTTAGCTGCCCCTTCGCGACCGGAAGATTGGCCTCCCAAGCTATACCTGTCATATCCGCCCCGATCGCCGCAATGTATACAACTCCAGCATTCTTCTCCGGCGTAAGCATTTCCAGGACACAAAGTGGTTTGCCTGAGAGCTGAAAAGTGGAAGATGCAATTTTCTCTGCGTGGAACGAGCGAACGTCCCAAACGGAGATTCCGCTATGGTGCAAGTTCACGATAAAATTGCCATTCTCAACCACGCAGCTGCGGTGGATGTGTTCGTCAGAGAACAATGTGCTCTTCCGGACAAGCCCGGAGCCGCTGTCCCTCCGTTTCTGCCTCCATATCAAGGCCTTGTTATCATCGGTACGCGAAGTAAGAGTGTCACCGAACGCGTTGCGAAGTATCTTCTTGACAGGCCCAATATGCCCGGTCCAAGAGGCTTTGCGCATTATGCGGTTCTTGACCGGAGCCGGATCAAACAAGACATCGACCTGCGAGTCAAACCATTCGATCCGGCCATCAAAGTGATGTACCATAATTGAGAGCGTGTCTCCAGGCTCCGCATTCTGGAAGGCGCATATTCGTACATAATCCTCCTCAACAGAGAGGCCACGTAAAAATGAAAAGTCCACGCCCTCAACGTGGAGGATGTTGAACACGTTCATCTGGGAGCTGGCCTTGGAGCCGACGTCTTCCAGTGCCCAGGCAGCCATGTGCCCCTCGCCGTCCATTACCACGCATATTTCCGGGCTCTTGGTCGCAACCTCAATAATATGCTCCAAAGCATGGTTGTCTTTTTCTCCCGTGCCTCGCTCTACTGCCCGCTCGGTAGCGCTGCAGAAATCCCGGCTGTCGATGACAAATGCGTAGCGACGCGACACACCCGCACCGTTTGTCGCATGCCTCGGCTGCACAGAGCGATTCATGTCAATCTGCGTCCAGAGTTGTAATGGAGACGGGGCATGGTTGTCAATCGCCGCCCAAACTCGAATCTTATTATCGGCGCACAGAGTATAAAATACATTGGCCATCGACTGTTCTCCATGCAGCGGCCGGCGCCAGTGGAACCCCGTAACAATTGCAGGATGCGCGAGATACGACACGTCGAACCGTACATCGTCGGCACCAAACGATAGCCGCCTCCATACCTTCACAATTCGATCATAAAGTCCGGTAGTAACAACGAGCGTCGAGTCGGGCGATATTTGCGCAAATTTGACCGGATTCGCCAGCTTCTGCCGCCATGCCGCCCGAGGTTTGTCATTCAAAAACCAGAGTGTGAGATATGAGTTTCCCAAGAGAAGCTCGTCGGACGAGCCCCACGATATCGTACGGATCGGCTCTTCATCTTTTTCGTAACGGAGGGTAAATGATAGCGACCACTACCGAGACCAAAATGTCAGCACACTCCGTCCACCAGCGCTCCAGCTCCAGCTGTCCCGGGCGCAACCACAAACCTTCAGCGTTTCGCCGTAGGTCCCATAAGGCTCGTACACGAAAGCATATGGTCCTCCGCAAACCGCTATCCTTCCCGAGGCCTCATCAATCGCGACAGCCTCTAAGGTCGGTGTATCGTCGACGTAGATCGTTTGTAGGAGCTTGTGCGGGCCGCCGAGGATGACGAGTGCCTGACCGGAGATGTACACCTAGCAGAAACACGCGATTAGCTCAATATTCAACCACTTGCGCAGCGGATGGTGTGAGTAAGTTGTACCACAACTCGAAGGCCATTCCAGGACGCGGTGCCGAAAGACTGGAGCTTCGCTGGGGGTCTCCCCGGCAGTACTGCTCGCATAGGGGTGGTCGGTGGGGAGATCAGACGCTCGGTGCGCTCGATGCGGATGTTACACCATTGCCAGTTGAGAGTGTTTTGTCTATTCAAAGAAGATGACGAGACTTTTTCAAGACGCGAAGAGAGATTCAATCGACGTGAATAGAAATGGGAGCCAGGTCAATGTTGTCGCGGGACCAGAATGATGACGCCTGTCCGCCGCGGCTCCTCCGCTTTCCGCGTGTGACCTCCGCTCTGCTCTTTGCTCTATACAACTCTGACTATTGCTATTGCACCATGTGACAGAGCAGCTGAGCCATTTGATCAATAACATAATTCCATTAACTTGATAGGGGGTAATATCTCAAGTAGCTGCGCAAGTAAACTCAAGGCCTTCTATGAGTGAAGTAGTGATGCACGCTAGGCAGAAATATATATTTAGTGTACAGGGATATGGATAGCCTAGCATGGTTCTATTGAAGTTGTCATCATCCAACATAGATACAAATCTCTACATAGTACATATCGCCTGATCGTGCAAAAGGGTATCACAATCGCATCATCAGCATGAACAAACAGTCACTCAAAAAATGACAGAGTATACTATAGCACAAAACGCCCTCAATATTGATCATCTCAAGGTCGTCGATTGGCCGAGCCTTTCCCGCTCGTAGGAGACTCAGGGTCCTGGTCGACAAACCGGACAGTCCCTAGAGCGCTCCCACGTCCAGTACGATCCCGTCGACTGGAGGGCCCCGTAGTAGGCATGGCGACGCCTTCACGCAGAAGCCTGCTAGCAAAAGGCGTATAAAGAGGTGTTGCTGGGGTAGTCGAAGCTCGCGCGAGGACCCGTGCCCTCGCTGCTTGCTTAGAGGGTGAAGTCACAGGGTTCGGCGTGATTGGAATGGCGGACGAGGGCTGGCTCTCAGCAGAGGCAAAGTCGGCTTTGAAAGGTGTCTGGATCTGCCAAGTATCGAAAATCGACCGCTCCGTACCGACACCGCTGGCACGGCTTTGGTTCCTCGTAGGGCTCATCAAGGGGCCTGGCGCATCTCGGGCCTCGAAGCTGACTCTCGTCTTGTCTATCCAACGGCGGAACATGCCTCTCGAGTGCTTCCTGAGAGTGCGCTCTCTCATGGCGTCAGAAGTCTCAGCGCTGCTGTGTATTTGGAAAACGCGAAGGCTAAGTTTGCGAAGCGAAGTATTGGCCTGGCCTAGCACGTGTTGACGACGCGCACTGATAGCCTGCTCTTCCAACTGGCGAGCAGCGACCACGCGTTCAGCCCACCGGATTAGTTTGTCGTACGCGATCTGCTTAAAGTAAAACGCATCCGCGTCTTCAGAGTCTTGCAATCGCCTTGCGGTCTTTCCATGCCATCTGTCCACTAACTCGAAGACACTATCCAGATTCTTTCCTCTTTCTAATTGCAAGGCTTGTTGCTCGATTTCTAGAATATCCCGAGTTTTAGAGCGCCACGCAGCAAAGAACTTTGAAGCAAGGTTCACTTTGACCCTCCGCCGGATCATACCGTAAGCCTCCTGGCGGCGACGCTTGGCCGAATCCGCCTTTGCAACTTGCCAGCGCTTAAGAGTACGAGTTGATATGAAATAGAATCTAGCATCCCGCGCCCATTCTTCTATTTTCGCGACATGTTCCCGTTTCGAGCGCCAGGCCACGAGCGATTCTTCGACCAGACGGGGGGCATAAAATTCATACGCCATGTCATCGCGCTGGTGTTGGAGGACCAACTGGTTCCGCCAAGTAGCAAGCTTCGACCGGAGTAGATCATCGTTCCGCCGCTCTTCGTAATCACCAGCGTGATGGAGCAGCTGCGTATATTTCTCCCGAACGTTTGTAACAAAAGTAGAGAACACCTCTCGCGAGATCCGTTGTTCACGAATTCGTTGCATAAGCCGGTATCTTTCCGCGAGAATCCATTTGTACATTGTTTCGATCTTCAAGCGCTCCTCAATCCGCGCGGTCAGAGCCTGGCAGCGGAGGTTGTCGTTCCATGAAACCCATGAATTTCGCATGATCCTCCGTCGATCCATCTCTCTTGCTTGGTTGAGCATTTCTATCCGCTTGACCCATTGATTATACGTTGACCGTACGATGCGAGTATCAGCCGTGTCTGCGACGTGGGTTGCAGCTGGCGCTAGTCGAGTTTGGAGCTTCCATTCATCCATAGCACTTCGCAGAAGGCGATGCCGGTGCATAGTCACAGCCCCCTGCTCAGCGGAAACGAATTTCTTGGATTTTTCACGCAAGACCTGAAGTGCGGACCCCTGCAAGGAATGTTTATCTCGGATGTCAATCTCATGCAGTCGTTCTCTGGTCATTCGGAAGGTCCGTAACCAGTAGAGCAGGGAACGCCTTTTGATAACAAAGTCGTGCCATCTAGGTGCACGCCTGTCGCAAAGACTCCAAAACCATTGCCAGTAAAAGACATTCTTTAACTTTGCGTTATGATGGTTCACGGCCTGTTCCTCGAGGTAATGTATATGGTCAGTTCTTTTTTTCCAAGCTTGGAAAGGTCGATGTAATGCGAATCGTTGCGCTTTGAGTACGTTGACGGCGGTGATCTCACGCCATGCATGAAAGTATTTGACGCCGAGGATGTGGCGCCGAGCCGTGGTAGTCTTTTCTAGCTCATCTGAAGCGACAGCAGCCCAGTGGGTAAATGCCTTTGTCATCAAATATACATCTCGAGCCCGTGCGGCGCGCTCCTCTAAGTGGTGGAAGAACCGCTCCGTTCGAGCCGTTTGTCGTTTTTCTCGAATGATTGAGTTCCAGGTACCGAAAGCTTGTCGGAGAAGAGTAACTCTGTCCCTGTTTACGGCAACCATTTCCATGTTCCGATGAGCCTGCCGTGCCTGCACGGCTTTTTTCATCCACTGAGTCATGATACGTCGGTTGATCGCGCGTTGACGATACATGTTGAAAGTTGAAGCATCCCGCAGCAAATCAGACAGCGAAGGCCGATAGAGTAATTCAGGGGGTAGATCTGGCTTCTCAAAAGCAGCGTTTGCGTCGTCGGAGACTACCGAATCATTCCCACCCTCACCTTCCTCAGGTTCTTCATCTGAGCTCGAAGAGCTGGCAGAGCGCACACTTCTGGACTTGCGCGCTTTCGCACTGGAGACTTCGGCCATCCTTCTGGAACGATCCTCGTTGACGGCGGTTGAAAATTCTTTTGTCTGTTCTCTTGCCGAGTCTCTCGCCGATTGAAACGCGTCCATTTTGCTCATAAGGCGCCGACCAACATCCATAAATTGCGCGATGAGTTGCGTCCTGTCCGGTGACTCGGCTCTTCTGCTACCAAGCGTATGAATCGGTGGAGAGGTTTGGAATTCAGGTTTGCCGGTTTCCAGGCGCGATAATGAGGACCTAGAACTCGGACGATTGATGAAGCTCCGAGTGGTAGGGTCGTCTCCAATATCGAGAATTGAATTAAATGACGCCCGCCGCGGTCGCGGTGTCTGGACCATCTGCCCTGAAGCAGGACTGGCTCTTGACCTCGGTTGGACATCCACGACAGATATAGTTTCCGTATAACCATCGGTTTCGTTCTCTTCATGCCCGAATTCAATCACAATGCCCATCTGTTGAAGGAGATTCTCAAACTTCTCAAACAGAGTGTCTCCTAGGACGTATCCCATCTTGAACAAGAAGCGCATACAGGCATAGCCTGGGTCTGCCTCCGGCCCATGCTCCTCAATCGCCGCATCGTACTCTTTGAAAAGGACTCTGAAGGGAAGGCGATCGGCATCTGGATGTCGCTCCGCGTGGGTGATGATCTGGAAGAGGAAGCCGACATCTAATTGACACAAAGCCAGTCATTAGTCATATAAGCTAGGTACCGACAACAGCAACACAATCGCGCACCTTCGTCTGAAAGGGCCGGGTCTTCATAGGATAGAGCTCTTCGTTGAGCGGGATCGGGAGGCATCGAAATATCCGCGACTTAACGCGTGTTTTTCGCAGATGGGTCATGGAGACGGAGAACCAAATAAACCATTGCGAGCGCTAGAGAACGATAGAACGCAGAATCTCACCGTCCTCGAGTTTGCGACGCCAAATAGCATCGATGAACCCTAAAGCAACGGTCCTGAGAAGGGGAATGCGGTGCCTGATTTCGGGCTTGTTATCGCCGACTGCAACCGGTGTTTTGCTTTGTCGCGCACCCAAACATGCGGACAGATCACGTGCACCGAAGGGGGCCGATGCGGATTATGTAATAGCTGTCATGACCAGCTCTCTGTGCCACCATGTCCAGCACCAATTGCAAGAACTGTAAAAATGCCGTCAACTCGGACACGACCTATTGAGAAGTTTGCGAAGGCCACTTCTAAGTGTGCCACCGAGGTACCCTTGTCTTCCCCGGTGTTCCGGTGGTTGAGTCTGACGGTGGTTGCAGGCAGCGGCGTATGGCAAGTGCATCGTCGCAGATTACCAAGGAGTGCACAAAGATATGTGCGCAAAGGAGTTTATGAGACTTAAAGATTGTTTCCTGGTATAGTGCTCCGAGTGGCTTATGCATCGCTGATTCATGGCTGACGAGTCCATAGTTGGCGTCCAAGAAGCCTTGATTGATGGAAAGGTCATGTGCAATATTACGGCGCAAACGGATATGATACTTTATTCAAACCTACAATGCCACCGGCGCCCCTTTGGGGGAAAACTGACATGAAGTCATGATAAACATATATTCATAAATAAATGCTATTTTGAGATCAAGGTCTCTACCGATTGATATCTTAGTCTAAAAGCAAAGTCATATCCGCATATCCAATACCCATCTACAACTTAAGTAACCGCAGCAAGAAAGTAGCATTTTGCACTTCCTGCTCCTCCTGCATGATCATGCCTTCTTCCTTCTCACTGGGCGCCTTGCCATCAGCCGATTCACGCTTTTCGAGTGGCCGGCGCACAGCCTTTTCAATGACGGAAGCCTGGGATTCGAAAGCCTCATTAATACCGATGCTATCCGGGTCCGAGAGAACGACGTATTCCATCTTGACGTCGTCGGTGGGAACCAGACCGGCCTTCTTACGGAGACGCTGGAGTCGGTTGACGATTTCTCGGCCAAGACCCTGGTGAGCCAGTTCGGGGTACAGCTTGGCGTCAAGAATGGTCAAGACATCGCCGTCGGCGGCGGGTTCCTTGTCCCCGGACGAGGCATCCTGTTTGAGACCGCGCTTGACCACAAGGTCTCCTTCAACGAGCTCGATACCGTCGACAAGGATCTTTTTGTTGGCAACAAAGTTCTTCACATCGTCGCTGGTCAATGATGGCAAAGCCTTCTTGACCTTTTGTACGTCCTTCTTCAACTTCTTGCCGAGAGTAGGCCAGTCAGCGGTCACGCTGTACTGAACGTTGTACTTTGCTTCGTCGGTAGACAGAATGAGCTCCTGGATGTTAATCTCTTCGAGGATGTAGCCCTCTAGGGACTTCACATCGTCTAGGTACTGCTGGTCCTGGTGAATCACAATCAAGGATTTCAGAGGAGTCTTCAGACCTAGGGACCGGCGCTCACGGGACACACGAGCCATCTCAATAACCTTCTGCATCCGTGCCACTCTTCGCTCGACAACCTCATCAAAGAGCTCCTCACGGACTTCAGGGAAGGGAAGGAAGTGAACGCTGCGGCTGTCCTCGCCGCGAATGGCCTCGGGAATGTGAGGGAGCAGGCGCCCGTAGATGTTGTCGGTAAGGAAGGGAGTGAATGGGGCAAGACCTCGAACCAAGGTGTAGAGAACCTCGAAGAGTGTGTTCAGAGCATGCAGAGTGTCGTCAACACCGTTCTCTCCCTTGAGACGCTTGCGGTTGAATCGAATGTACCAGTTGGTGGTGTTCTCAATGAGGCCAAGGAGACGGGGAACGACCGTGTACAAGCGGTATCCGGCCATTTCCTGGTTAACAAACTTGAGCAGACTTTGGCAACTGGCCAAGATCCAACGGTCCATGACGTTGGTGTTGGAGGATTCGACCTTAGGATCCCACATGAAATCAATGCCCGCTGTCTTTTTGAGAAGAGCAGCCTGACCTTCGAAGAACTTGTAACTGTTCCACAGAGGGAGGAGGACCTTGGCGACAATCTCCTTGACACCGGATTCCTTGAACCGCAGAGGCTCAGCTCGAACGACGGGAGAGTTGATGAGGTAGAGACGGAGGGCGTCCGAGCCGTACCGGTCCATGATAAGCGAGGGGTCGGGGTAGTTCTTCAACCGCTTGGACATTTTCTTTCCGTCCTCTGCGAGCACGATACCGTTCACAACACAGTTTTTGAAAGGAAGCTTTCCAAAAAGGTGGGTACCGAGAACGGTCAGGGTGTAGAACCAACCACGAGTTTGATCCAGACCTTCCGCAATAAAATCACCAGGGAAGCTCTTCTCAAACTGTTCCTTGTTCTCAAAGGGGTAATGTTGTTGAGCGTAGGGCATAGAGCCTGATTCGAACCAACAGTCGAACACTTCAGGGACACGGCGGAGAACACCGTTGCCCTTCTGGCTAGGGATAGTAATGTTATCGACCTTGTCGCGGTGGATGTCAGTAATCTCCCCTTCGTAGCCACTGAGTTCCTTGAGCTCCTGGATGCTGCCAATAGCGACAACCTCGCTGAAGTCCTCGTTTGCCCAGAGCGGCAGCGGGGTACCCCAGAATCTGTTACGCGAGATGTTCCAGTCTCGAGCATTCCCAATCCAGCTAGCGAAACGCTTGTCCTTGACAGCGCTGGGAACCCAGTGAGAGTCCTCAATGCCCTTGAGCATCTGTGGTATGATGGGCTGGATCTTGACAAACCATGAGGGAACGGCTCGGTAGATCAGCGGGGTATCTGAGCGCCAACAGAATGGGTAACTGTGAGTAATCTGGCTATCGACAATCAAGCGGCCAGTACCCTTGAGGTGCTTGATGATAGCCTTGTCAGCTGCCTTAACATGCTGGCCCTCAAATTCGGGGACCTCGGATGTGAAGCATCCCATTGCGTCGACCGGGTTGGGCGGCGGGCGGTTCTCATCGATGACTCCTCCTTCCAGACCGACCTTGTAATCGTCCTCACCGTAGGAGGGAGCCTGGTGAACGATACCGGTACCATCCTCAGCGGTAACGTAAGTGGCGTTTAGGACACGGTAACCGTAGTCCTTGAACGTCTCGTAAAAGTAGTTGAAGAGAGGCTGGTACTTCCAGTCCTTCATTTCCGAACCCTTGAATTTCTGGACAATCTTAAATTTGGCCTTCTTCGGGTCCTTGTATAGTGTTCGAAGCAGAGATTCGAGTAAGATGTAGTGTTTGCCAGAAGCCTCATTAAAGATCTTGATATATTCGAAATCCGGGTGTACGGCGAGTGCGGTGTTTGACGGAAGGGTCCAAGGTGTGGTTGTCCACGCAAGAAGACATGTCTCTGGATCCTCAACGAGGGGGAATGTGACCACAACGGCAGGGTCCTGGACGTCCTTGTAGTTCTGCTGAGCCTCGAAGTTGGAAAGCGGGGTGTTGAGCGCAGTGGAGTAAGGCATAACACGGAATCCCTTGTAGACGAGTCCCTTGTCGAACAGTTGCTTAAAAACCCACCACACGGACTCCATAAATGGGGTGTTCATGGTCTGAAGTGTGAAAAGTCAAGTCAGTTCCATTGCCGCGCACAACCTCCCCTGAGTCTCGGAGGACTAACCTTGTAATCGTTGTCAAAGTCGATCCAGCGACCGAGCCTCTCAATAGTCTCGCGCCACTCAGATGCAAATCTCATGACAATGGCCCTGCACTCCTCATTGTACTTCTCGATTCCGAGTTTCTCAACGGCCTCCAATCCCGACATGCCCAACTTCTTGTCGATTTCGTACTCAATAGGCACGCCGTGCGTGTCCCAACCAAATCGTCGCTCAACATAATGCCCCTTCATCGACCAGTACCGGGGAATGATATCTTTAATGGTGGAAGCCAACAGGTGGCCATAATGGGGGAGACCGGTAGCGAACGGGGGTCCATCGTAGAAGGTGTACGGTTTGCGACCCTTTGAGAGTTCAACCTGCCTCTGAAAGGCATTGATCTCCCTCCATCGCTTGAGGACAACGTCCTCCTCCGTGGGAAAGTCGATGGACATGGTTGGAGCTGTCAGCGTAGTGATTGTCCTTACACAAGAGGGGTGGCCGCGGGGTAGAAACGCTTTTTGAGAAAAAAGTAGTGAGTCACCCCGCGCCGTGCCGACTTGTGCCAAGCCCCACTCAGTCAATGTACACCCTACTTCGTCTTTGTATACTGGTAGACTACCTACGAGTAAACCGCGCCCGATATTGGGAATATATTTACATTGTCTCGAGCATATAGGACGTCGTATAGTGTATCTAGAAGGTCATATACATTCACTCGTCCTCTTCCTCCCCATCATCCTCATCTTCGGATACTTCCTCGCCTAAATCCTTCAACCGTTTCTGCGGTAAAAGGTTAGTATATTGACCAGTTATACCCATGCGTTTCTGACTCACCTTGTCCTCGTTTCGCTTTGCTTCGAGGTCGCCGAATACAATGAGGAGATCCTCCAGTTCAGACTGTGCCGACTGACGGGCTTCTTCATTTTCCTTCGTTTCTGCTCGCGCCTTCTTCAGCGCCTTTTGGGCTTCTTCAAGCGCCTGCTTGGTCTTCCGTGCTTCGGATTCAAGCCTCTCGACTTCACTTTCAGCTTGCTGCGCTCTGCTCTCTAAAGCGGAACATTTCGAGGAGTAATCCTCCCTGACGGTGTCAATGTCTTGGGCAGACTGTTCCTTAACTGTGTTGAGTTCTGATCGTATCGTCTCGTTGGCGGATTCGAGCCTGGCGATTTCAGACTCTTGCTGTTGCTTTGTAGCGTCCAGCTTTGACTCAAGATCCTCGACAGTCTTCTGAAGGCCGGATGCTTCACTTGCATGCTGCTCTTTTGAGCTTTCGACTTCCGATTGCAGTGTTTCGACCTTCAACTGAAGTTGAGCAATTTCGGATTCATACTGTGCGGCCTTGTCAGCCTTTGATTGCGCATCCTTGAGCATGCGGTTGAGGTCGGCAACTTGGGCTGCATGCTGTTCGCCGGATTGATCCGCTTCTGACTTCAGAGTCTCAAGTTTCGCTTGAAGGTCAGAGACCTCTGATTTGTACTGTTCGGCTTGTCCTGCCTTCGACTGCGCGTCTTGAATAGTTCGGCTGAGACCAGCGACTTCGGCTGCGTGTTGTTCTCGAGATCGATCCACGTCAGATTTCAGAGCGTCGATGGTCGCCGCCAGATCGCGATTTTCGTTCCCATACTTGTCTTTGACATGGGCAAGTTCTGATTCGAAAGACTTTATCCTCTTTTGGAGGTCAGCCACTTCGGCATCGTGCCGTTCTCTGAACTTGGCTCTCTTGCTTTCATGATCCGCAGAAGCCTCTCGCAGCTGAGCATCGATCGCTCGAATTTGCTCCCCATGCTGCTTTAGCAGTTCATTCTTCGCTTGTTTGTGCTGCTCATTCGATGCCGCCAACTCCTGCTCATGACGTTTCTGGAGCGCGTCATAACTCTGTTGTAATTTTGTAAACTCCAGCCCGCTCGAATCTCTAAATTTGCGGTGCTCGACCAGCTCATGGTCAAGCTTATGCCTTAAGGAAACAAGCTCCGATTCAAGTTTCTGGACGAGCTGGTTTTTTTCTTCGACATCAGATTTGAGAAAGTCAACCAGTTCTCGTGAAACACCACGTTCAACCCCATTAGTGATCACCGATATTTCAAGCCCAGGCTCACGATCAATCGCTCGTGTCAAGCGACTAAAGTTATCCTTGAGAAACTCAACAAAAACTCTGTCGAAATATATGTCGGGAAGTCCTCCTTCGTAGTTGGCTCCGATGGTTTGCGGTAAGACCTCAAAATCACGAACCAAAGGAGACTCCCTCAGCCGAGTAATTTTGTCGATATACTGCTCCCTCCCAAGCTGTTCCAGTAACAGCTTGTGCAGAGTCTTTCGAGGGATAGGCGAATCCTTTGAAGAAAACTCGTAGATGATGCCTAATAAGATAGTGCACAGACCAGGTACAAGCACGTTGACGGCACCTCTGTGCTTGGTCTCTTGCAACAGGGTTTGGATACTGCTGCCTTCTCCCAGAAAGTCGTTCACAGCATCAGGGTCTTCGAATAACCAACCACAAAGGAGCATGAGATAGCCGAGGGATATCCTTTCGTCGTCTCCCCGCTGTATTCCCGTGATGAGATTGCCCACAATGGTCTGAATGCAAGTTATGACTTCTTCGCCGTTCTCGGCGTCGCCCTCTGTTACTCCCATAGCAACGGACTTTCCTTCGGTGTTCTCGAAAAGTAGATGAAACATCAAAATAGAAGCCATCCAAGTTTGGTACGGGTCTGCGTTCCCCCTGAGATCCGGAGGCGTAAGCAGCACAGTCAGAATGTTTGGAATCTTGTCTTGACCGCTGACATGCCCGTTGATCGCTCTTCCTAGTACATGAACTCGGATTCCCGTATGGTTGGTGAAAAACGCCTTGACACAATCACAAGCTGCAAGCCGCGCATCGAGAAGCTGGATCGGAGCAGGTTCGAGTGAGAGCTTGAGCAACGCTTCAATGACGTTGATCCGAGGAAGTGACTTCGCTTTCATGCCATTTTCTCCGTCATTAGCTTGTCCAGCTCCCCAGAAAACCTCAACGTCTCCGAAGCGTTCTTGGAGCGGTTGGTTTCCACGGATGAGATCGGCACAGGTCGCCAGGGCCTAGATGGGTTAGCGCTATAAGCTGCTTCTATAAGGGAGCGATGACTGACTTTAGCAGTCACGTTGACCGTAAATCTTTGGCCAAAAGCTGTGCTCAAGACCTGTTCCATCAAACCAGTATTCCAAAAAGCCATCTGGTTAGCCGGAGTATTGATGCCACCCTTAACCAAGAATAGCTGGACTATCATCAATAGACCCCAGACATTCTTGTCCCGATGAGCGAGAGCCCATTGCGGAGTGGGCTCCTCGGGGTTCTCCTCCCGGTTAACATCAGCGAGCAGCTTTGCCAGCCTTTGTATACAGCCCGTTTCTCGAAAGTACGACTGATTGGGAATATTGAGTCTCAGCAGGTTTGCAAGTAGTGACAGGCAGTCCTCAACGACCTCCGATCCATGTACCAAGCCCCCTTCCGATTCTAATAGCGAACATATGGTCTCGAAGGCATTCTCGAAAGCGACAAGCTTTTGCAATTCTTCCGACGCAGGTGTCAACGCGATGAGTAGGAGTAGTGCTTCTGCCAAACGTAAAGTGGCGGTCAGTTGGAAGTTTTTTTTCTCTCAACGAAAGCCGATGTATGCGTACCATTTCGGACCGGCTCCCGCGCATCCCCCAGAGCATTGACTAGCCTAGGGATACCCAACGGTGCTGTCAAAATACATTCCTGCGTTCTTTCGGGGCGCGCACTTGAGATTTGAAACATAAGCTGTAAGGAATATAGGCGCGAATAGAAATCCCGCGTGTCAAGAAGGTCTAGTAAAGCCGTGATATTGTCTTGTCGCTGGGTGAATTCGTCAGAGAGCCAAAGAGCTATCTCATCAGAAGCCTCGGGCTGGGCAAGCATGTCAGCACATTTAGTATATTTCCGACGGTTGAGACAAACAAACACTGCTTGCATCAGGCGAGAAAAGCATCAACAAGGTCTCCAAGACGATCTTGAGAGTGTCGACATCCTCCCGATCATTGCGGAGGCTGCTAATCAGTGGTCGGAGGGCACCCGACGCAACTGAAGCAGGATATATCTTCGCAAAGCTTCTTAGCCCTTGTATGGCTGCTCTCCGGTCCTCTAGTAATGTGGCATTCTGCAGTCTACTCGTTAAGGTATTGATCGTGTCCGTCGCCGTTTGTTTGGCGGGCGCCTGCGACTCGAGGATTCGGAACATCGCAACGGGTCACTCGATATCTCATGGTCACCGCCAGCTGGGAAAGTAGGAATTGATATGCATCGAGCAATTGAAACAAGACTGAGCGAACGGTGAACGGTGTGCTGTTCTCTCGGAGCTGGTACATACAGTCAACAAGTCCACCGCCAAGTGGCCGCTAAAGCCGTCGGAACCGCGACAAAAGAACCGCCGAAGCAGCCGCATCTTCGGCCGGCGACCCTCAACTGTCGCATTCGCAGAGTCTTCATTGTTACTCTGTTCTCTTTGACAACCACGGCCTGCCTCTGTTTTATTCTGGGAGCAGTGTCTGTTCAAGTCAAGATCAAGTTTCTTTACCCAACACATTTTTTACGAGACCTCCTTCCGCCTCAAGTAATTTGAGTCGCCGATGAAGCATCACGTTGGTCGTGGCTAAATTCTATAGTTTACGTTATTAAAGTCAGAAAAGAATCCAATATTCTTTTTCGCGCTTTTTCTTTCCATCGTATATACCCCCGATAACTCATATCTCACCATGGGTGTTCCGGCTCTGTTCAGATGGCTCTCCAAGAAGTATCCGAAGATTATCTCCTCGGTAATCGAGGAACTTCCTCACGAGGTCAATGGAGAAGAAATTCCCATTGACGCCACGGGTCCAAATCCCAATGGCGAAGAGATGGATAACTTGTATCTCGATATGAACGGCATTGTCCATCCGTGTACGCATCCAGAGGGCAAGCCGCCGCCCGCGAACGAGCAAGAGATGATGATCGAGATTTTCAAGTACACAGATCGGGTCGTGAACATGGTCCGTCCTAGGAAACTCTTGATGATCGCCGTCGGTATGTGTTGTTGCCTTTTAGGATAATGTTATCAAAACTAACATATCCTGCTAGATGGTGTCGCACCCCGCGCGAAGATGAACCAACAGCGAGCACGCCGATTCCGATCCGCCCAAGAAGCCAGAGAACAAGATGAAAAGAAGGAAGAGTTTCGGAAAATGGTAGCTAAGCAGAACGGTGGCAAAGATCAAGGGCTTCAAGAAGAAGTTATTCAGAAGACGTGGGACAGCAACGTTATTACGCCCGGAACACCCTTTATGGACATCCTTGCTGCGTCCTTGCGGTACTGGATCGCGTACAAGCTCAATACTGACCCCGCCTGGGAGAAGGTAAGTTTATCATCACCCATAAAGAGCTCGGCTGCTGACCAAAATAGATGAAAATTATTATATCCGATGCTACAGTTCCCGGTGAAGGTGAACATAAGATCATGGAATTTATCCGGTCACAGCGCGCTTCGCCCGAGCATGACCCGAATCTTCGTCATGTTATCTACGGCCTGGTATGTCCTCTGTTTGTCTTGTCTACAACATTAAGCTAACCGCAAATGTAGGACGCGGACTTGATCATGTTAGGCTTAGCCACCCACGAGCCGCATTTTAGAGTTCTCCGAGAAGACGTGTTCTTTCAAGACTCAAAACCACGGACATGTCATATCTGTGGCCAACCTGGCCACAAAGCCGAAGAGTGCAGGGGTCAAGCCAAGGAGAAGAACGGGGAGTTTGACGAAAAGGGAAAGGGTGCAACTCTCAAGCCATTCATCTGGCTCCATGTCTCTGTTCTGCGAGAGTATCTTGCGGCCGAGCTTTTTGTCCCGCAGCAACCGTTTCCGTTTGACCTCGAGAGAGCGCTAGATGACTGGGTCTTCATGTGTTTCTTCGTAGGAAACGATTTCCTTCCGCACTTGCCATCTCTAGACATTCGCGAGGACGGTATCGACACTTTGATTGCTATCTGGCGTGATAACATTCCTTTAATGGGTGGATATTTGACCCAGGATGGGCGCGTGGACCTGAAGAAAGCTCAGCTTATCCTGCAAGGTCTCGCTAAACAGGAAGATGCTATCTTCCGTCGTCGTAGGCAGGCGGAGGAAAGAAAGCTTGCCAACGAGAAAAGGCGCAAGCAAGAAGAGAAGGCGCGAAGCGAAGAGCGAGACCGAAAACGAAGACGGAGCTCTCCTTCATACGGGGGCGCGGCTGATTCACACGCTAAGGGGCGCGGCGGCCCTGGACCTGACGCGCCACCACCTGGGCTTGAGCTGATCACCCCTGGCCGAGGTGAGTTGGCCCGCCAGACTAGGGAATTCACGCATAGCATGGTGGTCAACCGCGGAAATGTCTACCGAGCCAATGAAGCGAACAAGAGCGCTGCCGCTGTTCTGAAGAGCCGATTGATGGGAGGCGGGGACAACCAGCCCTCTGAAGATGCGGACTCCACGGCCGACTCATCTGACGCGCAGACTGACGGGCCTGTGCATCTTGGAAAGCGCAAGGCAGATGAAGTGGATGTTGGACAGCACGGTACTGAATCGCCAGCCAAGCCAGAGCCCGCCAAGGGCGATGAAATGCCTCCAGACACAGTTCGCCTGTGGGAAGAGGGATACGCGGACCGGTACTATGAACAGAAATTTGGTGTTGATCCGAAGGATAAGGAGTTCCGTCACAAAGTTGCCAGGGCTTACGCCGAAGGTCTCGCGTGGGTTCTCTTGTACTATTTCCAGGGTTGCCCATCGTGGACTTGGTATTACCCGTACCACTACGCGCCTTTTGCTGCAGACTTTGTGGACATTGGCGACATGGAGTTGTCGTTCGAAAAGGGTATCCCGTTCAGGCCTTACGAGCAATTGATGGGTGTTCTGCCTGCCTCTTCAAACCATGCTATACCAAAGGTGTTCCATCCGTTGATGACCGAGCCCGACAGCGAGATTATCGACTTTTACCCGGAAGACTTCCCCCTCGACCTGAATGGAAAGAAGTTTGCTTGGCAAGGTGTGGTATTACTACCATTCATTGACGAAAAGCGACTCCTGGATGCTATGCACAAAAAGTACCCTCTTCTGACTGAGGATGAAAAGTCTCGCAACGCTGTTGGCCAAGAGGTGCTTTTGTTATCAGAAAGTCACCCTCTCTATCAAGATCTGGTAGGGAATTTCTACTCTAAGAAGCAGGGCGCTTCCAAGTACAAACTCAACATGCGAGTGAGCGATGGACTTGCTGGCAAAGTCGAGAAGAATGAAGCGTACATCCCACACAGCTCCCTTGTGTCGTCTCTGGAGGAGTACGGCATGCCGACGTTGGACGACGACCGCTCGCTGATGTAAGTTGCTTCCCCGGATGATCGCTAACGCACGTTTGCTAATCTGCTTTATTTGCCAGTGTCAACTACGAGATCCCCAAGTCATCACACTATCATAAGTCCATGCTTCTTCGTGGAGTCAAATTCGGACCTCCGGCCTTAGACAACTCAGACATTCAAGCCACCAAATCCAGAGCGCAACATTCCGGGCGCTCATATGGCGGAGCGCCCTTCCGCGGTGGACGAGGGGGGCGTATGAACTATGGAGGTGACAGACGGAATTACGGCAATGACCGACAGAACCACGGACAGAGCCAGGACAACAACAGACCGAATCCCTTTGCGGCACATCTCGACCCCAAGTTTATACCCGGCGGCAACCAAGGGGGCCAGATGGGCATGCCCACTGGCTGGGCTCCACCTCCTGCCGGCAATTTCTCAAGAGGGCCTCCGCCGCCTCCCCGTGGAGGAATGTCGCAAGGATACGGCTCGCAACAACATGGCTCATATGGCGGACAAGGACAGCAGTATGGACAGCAGCGCGGCTATCAACAATCGAACTACGGTCAGGGCGACTACTATGGCCGTGGTCAGCTAGCGCACCACAACAACGGCCCGGCCGATTACTACAGCGGACGGCAGTCCGGCTACGGATCGCAAGATCCTCGAGGCGGGGGGTATAACCGCGGCGGTCACAGAGGCGGCCGAGACGATTATTCGTCAAGAGGTCAAGGCGGATACGGCCGATACTAAGGGAGCGGATATCTTTCTCGACTGGAATGGATGATCTAAGCGTGGAAAAAAGTCTGATGTTGTCTATCATTTATTGGTTGCGGTTTTGCTTTTTTGAAGTTATTCTTGGTGGTCAGAGGAAGGGCGGCGTTCATGATGAGACGAGCTGGAGTGTAACTGATATCCCTTGTAGAGTATAACAGAATACAGATGATGCCCAATGGCAAGATGCCTATTATTAATGAGATCGAAATAACGCTGTAGACTTAGTGATGCGGCGCTGTCAGTAGAACGCGTGCCGAGCGACGACATCGGAGCTGCGGGGAGAAAAATCCCCAGGAAGGGATTAATTTTGAATGAGTCAATCGTCAGCTCTTTTTCTTTTGCCCGCTCTGTCACCACCGAGTCTGCCACTCTCCACATTCAAGTCACTCCGATCCGGCCTGGTTTGGTCTTCTTTGCTTCCAACCAGTCTTTGAAAGGTCAGTTCAAATCCCCGAATCATCTGAAGCCCCTCCGCTGGATCTCCGGTGCCGCACCGCTCATTGCGCCGTGAATGCGCTTGAGCTCCGCGACATCTGATCATCAAATCAAGCTGCGAGTGAGCTCTAACATATCTTCGTATCGAGTAACAGACCTCTGCGATTGACCGGGTCGTCGCAGTCGAACAATTGCGAGATTGCTTGGGAGCTCCATCGCAAGCATCCCACCAGCATGAACTAGAGACACCGACATTTCACTCCTATACTGTCTTTCGTGTTCTTTTCGCTGTCCTACAAAATGTCGGAACCTACAAAAATCAGCATTCTTGGCCGGGAAAGCATCATCGCTGACTTCGGGCTTTGGCGCAACTATGTGGCCAAGGACCTGATTAACGACTGCCCCTCCACCACCTACGTCCTCGTCACCGATACGAACATCGGATCGATTTATACCCCCGGCTTCCAGAAGGCCTTCGAAGATGCCGCCTCCACCGTTTCCCCCTCCCCGCGCCTTCTTATCTACAACGCTCCCCCGGGCGAGGTCTCGAAGTCCCGACAGACGAAAGCTGACATTGAGGATTGGATGCTGAGCCAGAACCCTCCATGTGGTCGTGACACTGTGGTTATCGCTCTGGGCGGAGGCGTCATTGGCGATCTGACTGGATTTGTCGCTTCCACCTACATGCGCGGTGTCCGCTATGTACAGGTTCCCACTACTCTCCTGGCCATGGTGGATTCGTCAATCGGTGGAAAGACTGCGATCGATACTCCCCTGGGCAAGAACTTGATTGGCTCAATCTGGCAACCGACCAAGATTTACATTGACCTCGAGTTTCTGGAGACGCTGCCGGTCCGAGAGTTCATCAACGGCATGGCGGAGGTCATCAAGACAGCTGCCATCTCCAGCGAAGAAGAGTTCACAGCCCTAGAGGAGAATGCGGAGACGATTCTGAAGGCTGTTCGTCGGGAGGTCTCCCCGGGGCAACATCGGTTCGAGGGGATCGAGGAGATCCTCAAGGCCAGAATTTTGGCGTCTGCGCGGCACAAGGCGTTTGTCGTTTCGGCAGACGAGCGCGAGGGTGGTCTCCGGAATCTTCTAAACTGGGGCCATTCTATTGGTCACGCCATCGAAGCCATCTTGACACCGCAGATCCTCCACGGAGAATGTGTCGCTATTGGTATGGTCAAGGAGGCAGAACTGGCTCGCCACCTCGGGATTCTCAAGGGCGTTGCGGTCGCGCGCATTGTTAAGTGCCTCGCTGCATATGGCCTTCCCACCTCCGTGAAGGACGCTCGTATTCGGAAGCTCACTGCTGGCAAGCACTGCTCGGTCGATCAGCTGATGTTCAACATGGCGTTGGATAAGAAGAACGACGGTCCTAAGAAGAAGATTGTCCTCCTTTCTGCCATCGGATCCACCTATGAGCCCAAAGCCAGCGTTGTTGCCAACGAGGACATTCGCGTGGTTTTAGCTCCCAGCATTGAGGTACACCCAGGCGTCGCGCAGTCCTCGAACGTCGTCTGTGCACCTCCAGGTTCCAAGAGTATCTCGAACCGGGCTTTGGTTCTGGCTGCACTTGGCTCGGGCACTGTCCGAGTGAAGAATCTCCTGCATTCCGATGATACAGAGGTCATGTTGAACGCCTTGGAGAGACTCGGTGCTGCAACCTTCTCCTGGGAAGAGGAGGGTGCAGTCTTGGTGGTGAACGGCAAGGGTGGGAACCTGCAGGCATACCCCTCGCCGTTGTACCTGGGGAATGCCGGCACTGCCTCCAGATTCCTTACAACTGTCGCCACTCTCGCCAACACAAGCACTGTCGACTCTAGCATTCTTACCGGTAACAACCGCATGAAGCAACGCCCTATTGGAGACTTGGTGGATGCTTTAACTGCTAATGGCGCTTCCGTCGAATACGTGGAAAAGGCGGGCAGTCTGCCCCTCAAGATCGCTGCGTCTGGCGGTTTCGCCGGAGGAAGCATCAACCTGGCTGCCAAGGTGTCGTCTCAGTACGTCTCTTCCCTTCTCATGTGTGCGCCTTACGCGAAGGAGCCGGTGACCTTGAGACTAGTCGGTGGAAAGCCAATTTCCCAGCCGTACATTGATATGACGACTGCGATGATGCGTTCGTTTGGTATTGATGTGCAAAAGTCAACGACTGAGGAGCACACGTACCACATTCCCCAGGGACGTTATGTGAACCCGGCGGAATACGTTATCGAGAGCGATGCTAGCTCTGCTACCTACCCTCTCGCCGTCGCAGCTGTGACAGGTACCACCTGCACCGTTCCCAACATTGGCTCGGCTTCACTTCAGGGTGATGCCCGTTTCGCTGTGGAGGTCTTGAGGCCCATGGGGTGCACTGTCGAGCAGACGGAAACATCCACCACCGTTACTGGACCTTCGGACGGCATCTTGCGACCTCTTCCCAATGTGGACATGGAACCCATGACCGATGCGTTCCTTGGTGCCTCCGTGCTGGCCGCTATCGCCCGTGGAAAAGACGGCAACCACACTACCCGTATCTACGGTATTGCCAACCAGCGTGTGAAGGAGTGTAACCGTATCAAGGCGATGAAGGATGAGCTTGCCAAGTTTGGTGTTGTCTGCCGCGAACACGACGATGGTCTCGAGATTGACGGTATTGACCGTTCCACCCTGCGCCAACCGGCCGGTGGTATTTACTGCTACGACGACCACCGAGTTGCATTTAGTTTCAGCGTCCTGTCTCTGGTGACTCCCCAGCCGACACTCATTCTTGAGAAGGAATGTGTAGGCAAGACATGGCCTGGCTGGTGGGATACCCTCCGTCAGCTATTCAAAGTGAAGCTCGAGGGCAAGGAGTTAGAAGAGGAAGATGTGGCTGTCAGCGGCCCCGACAGGGCCAACGCTTCAATTTACATCATTGGTATGCGCGGTGCTGGAAAATCCACAACTGGAAACTGGGTTTCACAGGCCCTTGACCGACCCTTCGTGGATTTGGACACGGAGCTCGAGACTTCCGAGGGAATGACTATTCCTGACATCATTAAGACTCGAGGCTGGCAAGGCTTCCGAGACGCAGAGCTGGAAATCTTGAAGCGTACGCTGAAGGAGCGCTCAAAGGGATACGTTTTTGCCTGTGGCGGCGGTGTAGTGGAGATGCCTGAAGCCCGCAAGTTGCTTGTTGACTACCACAAGAACAAGGGCAATGTTTTGCTCCTCATGCGCGACATCAAAAAGATCATGGACTTTTTGTCAATTGACAAGACTCGCCCTGCGTACGTCGAGGACATGATGGGCGTATGGCTACGACGGGAGCCGTGGTTCAAGGAGTGCAGCAACATCCAGTACTACAGCCGGGATGCCTCGCCAACCGAGCTGGCTCGCGCGTCCGAGGACTTCAACCGGTTCTTGCAAGTTGCCACCGGGCAGGTCGACAGCCTCAGCATCATCAAGGAGAAAGAGCACTCTTTCTTTGTTTCCCTGACTCTGCCTGATCTACGCGAAGCGGGTGATATTCTCGAGGAAGTGTGCGTGGGCTCTGACGCTGTGGAGCTACGGGTTGACCTGCTCAAGGATCCCGCCTCAGATAGCGAAATTTCCTCGGTTGAGTACGTGCTGGAGCAACTATCTTTCCTACGAAGCCGCATCACACTCCCTGTCATCTTCACCGTCCGCACTCAAAGCCAGGGCGGTCGATTCCCTGATGCCGCCCACGACGCGGCGTTGGAGCTGTATCGTCTTGCTTTCCGGACCGGATGCGAGTTTGTTGACCTCGAGATCGCCTTCCCTGAAAATCTGCTGCGGGCCGTGACGGAGATGAAGGGATTCTCCAAGATCATCGCGTCGCACCACGACCCCAAGGGCGAGCTCTCCTGGGCCAACATGTCCTGGATCAAATTCTACAACAAAGCGCTCGAGCACGGTGACATTATCAAGCTGGTCGGCGTTGCACAGAACCTCGACGACAACACCGCCCTGCGGAAGTTCAAGAACTGGGCCGCGGAAGCCCACGACGTCCCCCTCATTGCCATCAACATGGGCGACCAGGGCCAGCTGAGCCGCATCCTCAACGGCTTCATGACACCCGTCTCCCACCCTAGCCTGCCGTTTAAGGCTGCCCCGGGTCAACTCTCCGCCACCGAGATCCGCAAGGGCCTATCCTTGATGGGCGAGATCAAGACCAAGAAGTTTGCCGTCTTCGGCAGCCCCGTCTCTCAATCCCGCTCCCCCGCCCTTCACAACACGCTCTTCTCCCAAGTCGGCCTCCCCCACAACTACGGCCGCCTCGAAACCACCGTCGCCCAAGACGTGGAGGAATTCATTCGCTCGCCCGACTTCGGCGGCGCCTCCGTAACAATCCCCCTCAAGCTCGACATCATGCCTCTCCTCGACGAAGTCGCCGCCGAAGCCGAAATCATCGGCGCTGTCAACACAATCATCCCTGTGCCGACCGGCCCCAACAGCCCCGCCCGCCTGGTCGGCCGCAACACTGACTGGCAAGGCATGATCCTGTCGCTCCGCAACGCCGGCGTCTACGGGCCTAAATCAATGGAACAAACGCAGTCGGCCCTCGTCGTTGGCGGCGGCGGCACCGCGCGCGCAGCCATCTACGCCCTGCACAACATGGGTTACGCGCCCATCTACATCGTCGGCCGCACGCCATCCAAGCTGGAGAGCATGGTCTCGACGTTCCCGAGCAGCTACAACATCCGCATTGTCGAGAGCCCGGCCAACTTCGAATCTGTGCCGCACGTCGCGATCGGCACGATCCCCGCCGACCAGCCGATCGACTCCACAATGCGCGAGACGCTGTGCTCCATGTTCGAGCGCGCGCAGGAGGCAGACGTCGAGGCCGTCAAGTCGGTCGAGCATGCGCCGCGCGTGCTGCTGGAGATGGCGTACAAGCCGCGGGTCACGGCGCTCATGAGGCTGGCGTCTGATTCCGGCTGGAACACTATTCCCGGGCTGGAAGTGCTGGTTGGGCAAGGGTGGTATCAGGTACGTTATTCTCTCTCCTTCTACTTCATCTAAAGTTTGGCTTTGGGCTGGTGGGCTGACTAGATATAGTTCAAATACTGGACTGGGATTGCGCCGTTGTACGAGAGTGCTAGGGTATGTGACACTTTTCAATCGCTGAAGTATGCATAGCAGTGCTAACAGGACATTGATATAGGCCGCGGTTCTGGATTCCGAGTAGAGCTGAGCTGAGCTGAGATCCGCTAGGTCCCGTACATACTTTCTTCCAGGCTGTGTCCTTCTATTTCAAAAGCGCTCTGTTCGAGTTGGTGGACATCGCGGCAGAACTGTCTACTGTCTTGTCTATCTGAATATCCATGCACATACATGCACGCATAGTCGTTCACGTCTATACTTCGAGATCTATCTACTCTTTAGTGTAATTAGTAGTCCTGCATGATCCAAATATATAGTCCCACTCCGGCTCCTAGGCATGTACATTTCAGTAGCATGTGAGTTCAAGTCAAGTCACGCCACCCCCGGCTCTCCGGAGTCCATACCCTCAGAGCCAGCATAAGGTTAAACTATCCACCCATCTCCAGACCCAGCCGGAGATAACCCTATTATCCCCAGAGCCGGGCTGAGCCAGAGTACCGTGTATGCACAAGTTGCGGGCGCGGCTGTATGCTTTTCCTCCGGTAGGTTGTCGTACCATGGTCTGATTTCATTCATAGTTCGCGATTAGCCCTGTGAGCGACCAAAGCTCGACGATCTATTACAAAGTGTATGTATAAATAACAGTCGGGAACTTGTTCCCCGACCACATGGCCTCTACAACGGGGACGCAGTGCTACTCTGTATCAACAATACACGTTAAACGCGCGATAATCAAGCTAGCGAGGTCTGGAGTATCCGTAGTCTGGATAAAAATCTTCCCTCGCTAGTAGCCGGGAGCCCGGCGTGGGTCATCAGGGCAACCGGCTGCACGCAAAGCAGAGTCTTCCAAGATCTCGAGCGTTCTAGATCGCGCGACCGGGGACAATTTTAGCGAGTTCGAGAAATCGACCGCTGGAGCGCTGGTCTGGACTCCCCGCTTGATCAACGAACGCGTGCAGGGGGGGGGCTGTGCGTGCTAGCGGGCAGCGATTCCGAGCGACCGGCCGGCCGGGCTGGACCACGAGGACATGGGAAGGACAGCGAACGAGAACGGTCGGCTCAGGGCTGCGCTAGCAGTCTAGGGTGAACGGGGAAAACCTGCAGAGAGCGACAACAACGCGATGGTCTAGATGCGTCGGGAAGGGAGAAATCTGATCGTGAGGTGTTCGCTTGGACGGGGACTGTATTGATTCCAGATAGCAGCTGAACTAGTATAGTAATTCAGTTTCAGTTGATGAGTACGTTAGGTATGTATGTACTACTATGTGGACTGTGGACGGCGGACTTGAAGAAACAAAATCTATTTTAAGCGCGGCTCAACGGTCGCACACGCACCTGCCCTCGACTAGACTGAGACAACGCTTGGACACGCATGTTCTGCGGGTAGATTGCGCGTCAACTATGGGCGATGTCTGAGATGCCAAAGATCAGATTCAGCCGTGACTCGGGCGAACCCCGGCTGAAGATAGCTGAGACTGAGACTGACTGAGACATCTCAGATTGACGGAGCCACGGAGCACGGGGCGGAGGAGAGACGGAGTAGCGACCGGGGACATTCCACGAATTCAAACAGTCCTTTTTCTCGGTGAACGGTCCTACGGCGCAGGTGGTTATCGGGCTGAGACGGGACGGGGCATGCGCGTAGCATGGCATGGCATGGCATGGCAGCCGTGCACCCGAGTCGCTCCTCGCTCGAGGTTGTGGTTGTGGTTTGGGTCCAGGTGCTGGTCTGGGCTTGATCTGCCGGGCCGAGTCTCCAGTATCTTTCCGGTACAGATTGTGATCGATATCAATACCCAGACGAAGATGCACCAGCACACCTGAGCCACACAGTCTAGTTACCAGATGACATCCGAGATATATCCTAAAGCCGAAGCCGCGGAGACATCGATTGCCGGCATTAATAATCAATCCGGGCAACAGCACAGCAACAGGGCACCGCAGCGTTCTCTCCCCTCGGAGAAGGAGCAGGAAGCAAGTCGCTGACAAAATCAGCCGGCGCTTCTCTTAGATTCCTAAGGTTATGCAGCCAAGCCCTCTCTGCCCTGGTCAGTGGTCACGCACGAACTGCAAGAGCCAGAAAACGAAGAGAATGCTTCTAGAACGGCGCTAGAAAGAGTTTTTCGCTCTCTAGCGCCCTGCTAGAGCCAGGTCAGACTTGCTTCTAGCCTGGTGTGTAAGGCATAGATGGCATGGAGAACGTGTGCAGGTGCGGAGTGCCCGAGGCCAGTCTTGGCATTTGGCACTAACTCTTCGGAATTCGGCCCCGCGGCCTGTTTCGCGCCGTACCGTATTTTACCCTCTGTTTTCTTTGAGGTACAGCCACAAACAGGCCAGCGCGAACAAAGGAGGTTGTTCTGGGGGTTTCCACCGCTTAATGATTCTCTTCCTTTCATTTCTCTTTTAGTTCTTTTTGACGGAGTCACGGCGCAAACAAGCAGGAGTAGGCACCTCCGAGCCCATAGTCATACTGAGACTTGACTCGCGACCAACGACCCACCCCCAGCTTCCATCCATCCTCACTCGCCCCGGCCGGCTCCATGCGACCCAGCAACCAAAGTGTGGCTGTGGCTTAGCAAGCAACCCTGCCAATCACGCGGGCGCCTTCACACGGCAGGGAAAAATTTTCACTCCCATCCTGCAGGTCTGCGACGACGACTAAAATATTAAAGTGCTGACGCGATGCAATCCTGGCGCCCTATCAGACCCAGGAGCCTGGGGCTGGTGCGACTGCAATGAAAACTCTGCTCTGCCAATCCGGGTACAGTATCTGATGTTGGCTTCAGGGGTGTTGCATTGCATGGGTTCGGAGTTTTGTTGCAATCGATGGGTAGGGTGTGAGGGAGGACCAACACTTGCACGTGGTAATGGTATGTAGGAGTAGCAGTAGGTCGACTAGACAGAGATCTGGAAAAGCTGAGCCTTATCCCTGACAGATCCCATGGCGAGCGATAGAATATATGCCGTTCGGTCAAGGTGACCATTCGGCGCAGACCTCTCCGGCATGTACCGCGAATGAAACCGAAAGAACTTCTTCTTCATCCAAGCGACTCTCTGACTTCGCTTATACCACCGTTTGCTACTGGCGACCGAAGCCGAGGATACGCCGGCATAGCCTGTCATGTAACCCCAGATTGAGACTGAGATCCGATCCCGATCGGCTACCCGGAGCCGCTCGGCTTATGTTCATGCTCACGAGCGCTGCAACGCCACGCCACCAACCCATCCGCTTGGGACTGCACCTAACCCGACCCCGGCTGATGCTTATGCTTACTCTTACTCTGCCCACGCGACAGTATATTCTCGCGAGGTAAACACAAGCGAGCGATATCGGGAGCAAACAAATCAAAGCATATCACATCGCTGAATTTTAGCCGCAAACCGTCGGTAAGCGACGTTGCACTACAGTGTCAGGGCAGAGTAGAGTATCCTAGTCTAGGTAACTGCATATCAATCCAAGGACAGCCATCGCCACCCGTTTCAGATGTCAAGTCTTGAGCATGGGATACTTCCTGATCATCGAACGATTCGAAATGTAGGTGCCGCGGCTTGTGGGCCGGCAGTTGAGCTCGAGCCAATGAGTCACCGTGCTCTGCAGTCCGACTGAAGACTCATGGATCCAATTCCAAGGGGCTTGCATGTGCAGGTTTTGACGGCTCCAGTCGGGGTTGGAAGGAAGTCAAAGAGGGCTGAGTCCGGGGTTGGGCTCCACTTCCAAGGTCCAGTCCGCGTGGGACTAGGACAGCTGTGTGGGCTTGGACTTGGCCTCGATCGATCCCAGCGACTCACGGCTCAGCAGTCACCACTCCAGGCTCCGTACGAGTACGAGGCTGTATGTAGGTAGTCTTTGACTGATTGGCGGGCTCTTGTGGTCCTCTAGGCCTGTTCCCCGTCTAGCACAGCGTCTGTGCATACTACGGAGTACTATTACCCAACCGAACTTTGCAGCTACTTGGATGTGCGCGGCCGAGCTGAGATTGGGTTCTGTTCTGCGTCTCTCATTGACCGATCTACAGAGATCTGAAGCGGATCGGCGGGTCGCATCCTGCTGCTGCAAGTACGTATGGTGCTTTCTGCGGTGCGCTGTGCGTTGGACGGGCTGCGCTGTAGGCAGCTTGATTTCGAGTTCAGCGCGGCGAAATTGGTCGGGGATGTTTACGCAGAGATCTGTCAGAGCAGGCTCAAGCTGAATGGGCGTACGCGTTTTGGGGACCATGGATTTATTATCGATGCAAGCTGTAGAGTAGGTAGTAGATGCCCGTACTCCGTACGCAGAGGTACAAGCGGAGTCAGACATGTCTCGGCGGCCTAAGACTAGCTAACATACGGAGTAAGTCCCAGGTGACAGACAGGTCATGTGCCTACTGGGACTGAACTGCTGAGAAACTACTCCATACCAGCAGGTCCTAGACGACGGAGTAGTAGACTAAGACGGTAAGCGATAGGTAGCGAGATCCATAGTATGACCGAGTGATCATGTTGTTGCGGCTACTCGTGGTCATGTGCTCACGCGTGGTCCTCCGTACAAGCGAAGACAGGGCAATCGGCCGGTCTTGCCTAGGCTACGAGCGACGGAAACAATCAGCTGACCTGGCCTGACGATGACAAGCTGAGCCTCGAGGTATCGCGATTAACGAGCGACCACGTTGTCTAGCTTGCATTATTTGCAAGAATGGTTCGGAAGTGGCTGCCGTGAAGGTTACCCGTTGCGGTGGTAAGGACTGCGCAGTGCGCAGAGCAGGGGAACGCCGATGGAAATAAAGTTATGCAACGCCGAGGCTTTGATCCTGCAACGTCCAATTCCGAGGCCGGTCCCTGGCGCGCAGTGCAGGCAGCCTGTAAGCAGAAACGTGGCCGGTGGTCAGCGACCAGCGCTAAATGGATCTGCTTTGGAGTCGGACAGGTGAAAGCGTAAGCAGTACGGAGTAGTCCCTGGGCTGGTGCTGGGATACGACGGGCTACGGGTACGGTACTACTGTTGGACCGTTAGTGTAAGGCGCCCGGTGAAGTCCGATGCATGCTCAAGCCACAGATGGTAACCGTGCCGTATCCGATCGTACCAGATTGTGGCGCAGCTCACTACTCTTTGAAGAGTCAGGACGGAGCACCCAGTGCCGTGCAGCCAGTGAGGACGTGCCTTGCGGACTGTGGAGATTCAAACAATGATCTCCGGTTTCTGGGTATTATTCGACCCGCTCCCAGCAGCTTGGGGAATGGAATTCAAGCCACGCAGATGCGAGCTGCAAGGCTTTGTCCGACTCTGACTGCTCATTTGTCAGCCGTTGAGTGCGAGCGATCTCCGGGCCTCGGATGTCGGTTTCTCCAGCTCCATCTCCAGGCATGAATGAGATCGGTGGCTGAGCGCTAAACGCTTCCACCTCGTCTGCTTGCTCAGCAATCAGCATACTTGCTGATGACAGCAGTGGGCCGCGACTATCTGCCCAATGTGCTCCGGGGTATCGGCTGTGATTATGCGATACTCGGTCAGGCACTCAGGGTCTGGCTCTTGACTCATCTTGATAATGCCCCTGTCAGCAGCGGACTAGTCTGCCTTATAGGGACAACTCGGGTGGTCGGACATAGAGTACTGTTATACGACATACGATGAAGACACCGGCCGGGTAAATCATGGGGAAGAGTCACAGAGTGCTCCGTAGTCTGTACACACTCACAGACCACGTCTATAGGGCATGAAATCTCTGCTGTGGCTTGGGACAAGCCAGCAAGACGAGCCCAATCGGCGACGACAGGGCTGCAAAGGAGTTAACCTGAAGAAGGATCGTCGTGCGTTGACACCAAGATCGTCGCTGGGAAAAAATAGAAAGCCCGATTCCAAATAAAAATAAATCGAATATTGACTCTAGCGCGGCGCTAGTAATGTATACCAAAATTACCGCTAGCTGTCGTCCGCGCAGCGCACCCGAGAGCTTCACTCGGCTAGTGTGATATCATCAGTGCGACTGCTATTAATTATGCCTCTCCTCCCAGATGTCTCGATGTCTCCAGACTCTATCAACACAAACAAACACTCTCTCTCCTACACACTATCAGCTCAACATTACTTGACACCCAAGCCTCGCAGGTGAGTGACTCATTAGCCAACGATGACACCCAATCCCCACTGCTGCCATATCGGCCATACCTCATATCACCGTGACAGAGTTCAGCGTCATCCGAGACTAACCTAATCACTATGCCAGACCCAGACACCAGACGACTCCCTCGATTTAAACCCAGCCGCTGCCCCGACAATCGGTTTGATCACTACTGCCAGACCTTTCCAGAACCATCCTCGTCGAACCATAGAACCACCTCCCCAGACCCTGGGACACAAACTCCTGTTCTTTGGCGGTGGCCTTGTGAGCCAACCTATTACTTATCAGCTCAGCTCTCCCCGAGTGGCAAATCGTTCTCCACTACATTATGTTCATGCACCCATCGCTACGTAAAGGTGCCATCAACGATCAGTCTTCCTCCGTCCCCTTCATCAACTACCCCGACTCGGTCTACATCAACCAAGACGACCAGTTCCTCTCCGAATACCCTCAAGACCTCCCTTTCCAGTACCTCTCTCAGCAAGACCAGGGCCGACTGCAGTCGCCCTTCCACTACCGCCAGAACCTCAACTTCGTCTCCCCGCCCTCGTCCGTGCCGTCGTCGCCCACCTCGTCGCCAGCCTCCTCGGTCTCGCACTTTCCCGCCACAACGGCAGCTTCTGCCGACTACTCCGCCGTCTTTGACGGTTCCAGCTTCGAGGCTCCTTCGATGACACCGGCCTCCTCATACAACCCTGAGATCCACATCCAGCACTCCAACTCGCCTCAGCAGCAATCCTACCTTCCTCCTCAATACAACCAGCCCTTCGTTTTTGACAACTCTCAAATGTTGGCGCAACAGCAGTTTATCCCCAACACTCACGGCTGGGAGAACGGCCTGCAGCTGGGCAGCCCTCACAATGTCCAGCGCATGCCGCAGCACTACAACGGCCACCAACAGACACCCAGCTCGTCGTCAAGGTCGCCAGCCAACCAGCGCTCTGCTTACAACAGTGCTCCCACAAAGCCTCTGCCTACCCCTGTGCACACGCCAGTACAACAGTCGTTCCTGACGCCTCAATTTCAGAAGAACGAGCTTTCGCAGGACAGCAACTACAACTTTGTGCCAGAGCAGCAGCAGCAGTCAAGCGAGCACTCGCACTCGCACGCACCTTCTGTTTCCACCGTCAGCCACAACTCCCCCGTCACTCCTCAGAATCAATATGAAGAGGTTGAGGACTCCAAAGTGGCTCCTAATGGTGAGAACGAACCCTCCGATGACCGATGGCTGGATGATTACTTACGTTTCGATGCGCTTCCAGACTACAGTGGCTCCAACGGACTCCCTCTGGGAATCCCCAAGCTGAACCGGACGATCACCGATGTCTACCAGGACGAGCTCTTCAACCCGACTGTGATGCAGACACCGCAGATCACAAAGCAAAACCAGAACCAGAACCAGAATATGCTCGCTCCTTCTTACAACAACATCGTCGCCAACCGGTTACAAGCTGCCAACCAAGGCCATCTCTCTGCGCGTGTGGAATCTCCAATCAACCGGGAGCGCTCTCCGTTCAGACTGCACTCTCCCATGGCTGCGGAGTACAATCAGCAGGCCATGGCAAGCGCGCCTACCAGCCAGCCCGGCATGGTAATGCAACATCAGCCTCAGGTCGAGCCAAAGACCATCTCTCCAAAGGATGTGGCGTTGAACGACTTCAATGACGGTGAAGACCACGCGCTGCCGATCTACCAGAATGACTTTAACATTGGCGACAGCCTTGGACTGCGCCAGGAGAGCTTCCAGCCTGCTCCAAGCTTTCCTTCTATGGATTCTTTCCCCACGCAGTTCAACCAGGCCCAGTTCACCTTCAACCAGCCTCACAGCCGAAGGCCATCTCAATCACAGTCCCAAAACTTCCTGCATCACACTCCTGAATTCCCTGCATCGCTTCCTCGCTTTGAGTCTACAAACAGCGAAGCCTACTCGAATGATCTGACTTCTCCTACACTGGCCAAGACGGCGGTGCCCGTGCAGCGCCCGCAAAACACCTCGTCGAACGGCGGCACGTACACGTGCACGTACCACGGGTGTACGCATCGTTTCGAGACACCGGCCGATCTCCAGAAGCACAAACGCGAGGCGCACCGTCAAACCACACCAGGAGGTCACATGGTTGCGCACGACGGCTCATCACGCAACTCGCAGGCCGGCCCCCACAAGTGCACCCGGCCGAATCCTTCGACAGGGAAGCCCTGCAACTCGGTCTTCTCGCGGCCTTACGATCTTACACGGCACGAAGACACAATCCACAACGCCCGCAAGCAAAAGGTGCGCTGCCACCTGTGCACGGAGGAAAAGACCTTCTCCCGCAACGATGCTCTGACACGGCACATGCGGGTCGTGCACCCAGAAGTGGAATGGCCTGGCAAACAGAAGCGCAGGGCGCGAGAATAGACATCACACACTATTCAGGGGGCTGCACTACTGCTATGCCAGACCCTTGACCATGTCTCCGCGAAGCAGCGAATGGGACGAACTGCTGGGCGTCCACCGAGCGAGCCAATGACTCGACATACATGAGCCAGCCTCTGACGTCATCGGCACCGCCCAATAGGGAAACGAGCTGCTGACAAACACAGATCGCCGTGGAACCTTCCACATCGAGTCAGCAGCCATGACGTCACGGCTACCACCACGGGCCTGAAAAGGGTCATCTCGATATTGATCTCTTCGTCGTTGATGTTCGATGACGCATTCCTACTGTTCTATTGAATTCGACTTTCCGATTGTCACGTATTGATTCAGCAAGCCAGCCTTGTGTCCTTTTCCAATTCGGCCATAGATTGCGTTTGTTTTTGTTTTGTGCATGGGTGGGCATCATGTCATGGATCAAAAGACCGACTGTTATTGTTTTCTATACACGGGTGGGACGACTGTTTTGATTGCATGCGCCGTGCTATGACCTTCTCGCTGTACCATATGTTAATTGCTTTTCTTCTATTACTACTGTACGATGTTATGATGCTGCACGAGGGTTTTTTCTTTCTTTGTGTTTATACAGCATTGGCTTGTGTCGCGGGCGATCAAAATGACTCTGTATATTAACTAACTATGTACATTATTACACAAAAGAACGACTGACTGATTGACTGACTGACTGACTAATGGATCAACTACTACAACTGGACGATGCATGCAATGATGTAGTCAGGAGATCAGATCGGACGATTGCTGATGGGTACATAATCAATAATCACCACCGCGTCATTCGACTTCATCATAGAAGGTAGACCCCAGAGTCGAGTCAAGCCAGACGGACAGAGCGCGCACCTCCCCAGAACGGAATAAGGACCCTCCCGGCCGAGCAGAGTACCAGCTCAGTGGAATGCTAATCAATCCACTACCGAGTAGGGTAAAGCCTGCGGAGAAGACAAGACACCAGGGTGGATGGATGGAAAGGGTGTCAATCCATGCATGCATCATACCCCCGTAACTCCGTGAGTCGTGAGCCGTGAGTCGTAACAAAGTACAGTACCCCCGGGGAAGATGATGAAACGAACCGCACCTCTGCTGCCGATCAAACGTCAGAGCACCCCTTGAACCCCGCCGGCGCAGCGGAAGAACCATTCACGGCCGTGGGACGCTGGCAACCTCGCTCTCTGCACTGTCCGATTCGCAGCCTGTGGGTTCCGACGGCGGGGATGTGGGTTTGTGGCTTGCTCTCCGGCGGGTACATACGTAGGTAGGAGTAGGAGTAGGAGTAGGAGTAAGGGGGCACGATCCGATGCCATCCAATACATACATTCCCATGCAGCCGATGCAGGATGTTTATTTGATGGGGATCTGGAAATGGGTATGATTGATTGGTGATTGATTCCACTGGTTGAATGTATGGATGGATGGATGAACGGGTGGTAAGTTAAACAGTATCGAGAATCGGGACTGGGACTAGGACTAGGACTAGGACTGTAAGGCTTGGGTTGGGGACCGACGGGACCCACTTGTTTTGTCCCAGTGTAAGTAACTTCTCCCCAAGGGAGCAACCTTTAGGTACCTTACTTAGCAAGGGAGAGAAAGAGAAGTCAGCCCACTCCAGAGTACTCTTTACAGAACTTGACTGGTTTCTCCACCTCAAGTCCCGGCGCGGTGCGTTCGTTGCTCGAGTCATGTTGATCTGTATCTTACTTGGACTCCTTTTGATATATCTCTAGATTCAGCTGTGGCTGTGGCGGTGCGATGCGATGCGTTGCGCGTGCTGTGCTGGCCCGGACTGTCCCGGCCATAAGGTTCAGCACCTGCAGCAGATGGCGGGAGCCGTGCCATTGAGACTGCTAATCCATACTCCATACTGCTAGACCATAAAATCCAATTGGCGATTAGCTATAGTAAGCCGGTCCGGTCCTTATACCAACTACAGTAAAACACTTCCCAGAAGGTCAGGCCGACGGCTTATAGCTCTGTACTATTTCCTTGGGTTTTAGGCAAGGGGTTTATCAAGTACTATACTGCGTAGTAGCTTACTACATGCTTGTGCGGTTTTACAGTATATATTCGGCAACCTAGGCAATTAAGCATCCGGTTGTATTTCACAGACTTGGAATGAATAGGGTAGAGACCTACTCCGGGCTCATGCTCTGGTAGCACATTTATCGCTCGACCATCTAAGCCAATTAACTATAAGCCAGTACGTATGTTCCTAGCTATAACTGTTGCTAGGCATTCTGGCTCGCCAGTGCTGTGGCTTGGCTTGGCTTGGCTATAGGCATTGTTATGGTTTATTTCACCCAAGTCTACTATCTTATCTACTTATAGCAATATGCTATACTGGCTATAATTTCTCATACACTATGATCTTGAGGATTGGCTGGAATTTGTCTGCGTACCGTTGAGAGAAGCTTAGTACATGCATGGAATGGATGCAACTCGGCCTTTGCACGAAATATGGATATGAGACATGCCATCCCATCACACGGGATCATTGCTTGTGGTAGCCCTGTGTTGGAGATTGGATATGTCACTTTGACTGACTTTAACTTCACATTGCCTTCATCATCCACTTCAACCCAGCCACCACCGTCTAGTCCCGTCTGCAAACTAAATCCCACCAAGACAAAGCCTCACCACCACATCCTGCGATCCGCGCTCCCAATTGACATCGCCACAGTAAACAAGATGACCTCTCCCAATGCGCGCCCCAACGACAGCCGCCTGGGCCAAATCCACGCTCTCGGGCTGCTCAACCAGCGACTGAGTCCGCGCCCCAGCCACAGGAACATACATCTGCTCATATACTCGCGCGCCCTTCACACCCAGCGCCTTCATGCTATACCGCGCAGGCAGCCTCGCGGGCGCAACGGCCATCCCACAAAGCAGGGCTTGATCCCGGATGTTCCAGTCCTCGGAAGAGATAATGAGATCGGCACTGGTGTTGACGATGTACTCGGCGCGGTGGCAGTCGCCCCTCGTCCAAGGGAGGCCGAATGTGGCAAAGAACCGCGCGAAGCCGTGCGCTGTTGCGAAGTTGGGGAAGTGCAGCGCGGCGAGTACCAGCCCGCCGCCAGCGTGGATGTAGTCTTGCAGGTGTGCGAGGATCTGGCCGTGTTCGTGGTCCGGCGCGGCGGGAAATCCGGGTCCGGGCTCGGTCAGCGCTTCGTCGGTCAGGATGATTGCCATGAAGGTGCTTTGGGCGAGGAAGCGCAGTGCAGCGGCGGGGGTTTTGGCGTGCTTGACGGTGGCAGACTCGGACAGGTGCGAGAAGAGCGGGCCGTAGGTGTCGTCGAGGTAGAAGCGGTGCGAGAGCGAGAGGAGGAGAATCTGGGGGCGGAGGGCGGCCATCAAGAGGTGGTAATGGTGTGGATGTGTTGAGGAAAGTGGATGACTCTGGAGCCTTTCCTTGAACCTTCCTTGCCGCCGCTGTCCTGATCCTTCCCTCGTCACGATCCCTGTGACCTTGCTCGCTTTCCTCATCACTTCCTCATCAACATCTGAATGACAATTCACCTCTCGCAGACTTGCGGTATCTCCTTACGACTTGTATACTGGAAGTACATCACTCACCAAGATTTATATCTAGCAAGAAAAGCAGAAACAACACAACACAAGGCAATGCAATATCTCATCGCACAAACCGAAAGAAACCACAACAGAAGCTAACAATATAACCTAACAAAGCACGACACACCACAGAACAGCCCCCTCCTCTCCTTACTCTTCATCCGGCCAAAAGTCGTCAGGCATATCCAGACCCGTCCACGGGTCAAAGAACTCGTACTTGCCGCCGGCCTTGTCAGCAATCGGCTCAACCTCCACCCAGATTCGGCCCTCGCTGCTGATCCCCGTCTTGACCACCTTGCCTACTCCAACATATACATTCCACTTGGGCGCTTTAGGCGGGAAGTACCGCCCCGGATACTCCTCGCCAAGCTTGGGCCTGCGATTGATGGGCGGGAGGTCTCGCCAGCGGTTCGGCAGGCTCTTGCGCTGGTGCTGGCTGCACTCAGCGCCAGGAACTGGGTTGGTCTTGGGCAGCTCGTTCATCCACTCGCGAGTGACCGGGTGGAAGAAGTCATAGTCGCCGCCGGTCTTACCCGGGATGGGCTCGACATAGACACGGCAGAAGTCCGGCTCGCTAGTGTCATAGGTGACCCCCAGTCCTACCACACTGCCCACCCCGACAAACCACTGCCCGTCTGGGGCGTAGAAAAGCCCCGAGTGCTCATCGCCTAGCCGTGGCTGCTCTTCCCTGTGCTCCGGAGGCACCGCGCTCCTCAATCCGCCGTACCAATAGCACGGCGAGTGGTTGACTTTGCGTCTCGGGCGACTCTGCTGTGTCTGCATCTGTGTTTCCAGACTGCCCGAGTAGGGGGCGCGCGGGAAATCCTCCACGCGCATGTCGTACAGCGAATAGTCCTGCACGAACCGCGGGCCTCCGCGCATGGGCTCGACATTGTACCCCACAAACCGGCCGTCCGGGTTGTGCTTGGCCTGGATGATCCTCCCTACGCCAGTGTATCGCACTCCGCTCGCTGCCTGGTAGTGGCCTTGTGTGACGGCGCCGGGCTTCAGGCCTGGTGTGGGCACCTTGATCCGCGGCTTATGTCCTATTCGTGCCGGGTTCTGGCCGTGGACCCCGTAGCGGGCCTTCCAATCGGGGTATTGGTCGCGCGGCATCTCCTCGTTAGTGAAGGGGTCGAAGAATGTGTCGTACTGCCATGCCTTGGGCTCGACCTGGATGTAGATGGAGCCGTCGTGGGTCCGGCCCACTTCATAGACTCGGCCCTTGCCAAAGTAGCTCTGTCCGTTGGGAGCGCGGTACCAGCCGGCATAGTCGTCGAGGAGTCTGGGAGTTTCCTTTGGGCGGGCCTTGATGAGGGCCTCCATACGTTTGCTAGCGTCCATTGTCGAGGATTTGGATGTACACTGAACTCTCGAGGTTGATGCAAGGGCATGGATGCGAGGGTTGGGCAGGCATACTTATAGATCTCTCTGAGCAATTTGCCTCTAGATGGTATTCTAGACCTGCTATTCCCCAAACTCGGATGACGGCTTAATCGTTTCAACTACGTTTCGGAGAGCTATTCTTGGGAGTGGTTAATGTGCCTTTTGCGATGGCTATTTTGGGATCTTTCACAAAGAGAACCATGTGTGGGCGGACAAAGAACAGGTCCCGGTTACATTCAGCTTCACGGCGATGAGATATACCTGGACGCGGAAACAAAGGGGAGGCTTTTTCCCTTAATTATGAAGCGCCAAGCTGGAAGCCAAAGCCAGGTAGGTACCTGGGTACATTCAAGGGCTTATTGAATCACGGCCGTCGTGGCCGGGAAATGGAATGTGTTCATGGCATCCACGTCCGTCTAGGGTGAAATAAATCGACGGGAGTAGGGCTCCGCAGAGGATCCAAGTCGATCCTGACCTACCGATGACAGAGTACGAACAAGAGTGGTGCAGTATCCGACCCATTCAGGGAAGCTTTAATAACAAAGGCCAAGTCAGATACACAGACCGGGGTAAGCACTCTCCATTGACCGTTCGGACCGTCCAAAATTCCACCGCAGACTCTTAATCTTCACAAAGGCGTTCTGCGTAGTACATTGATATGGATCGCCTGCTCATAATGTCGATGCGCATCGCCCTAATCTTGGGTACTAATTACTCTTACTTAGGTTGAGCCGCTAGCCCTAAGCCCGGGGCGCTTAGATGACGTTAGCCAATCAGCGACCCCAGCACGAAGTATACCCCCTCTCCAGCAGATCCACGTCGAAATGCGACTGAGCTGAGTGAGCTGAACGTCGCTCCCAAGTAACGAGGAAGGATAAATGGAGCGGGGTGATTGGCGTTGATGTGTCCCAAAGTGGTCAGCACGATATGAATTCCCAAAAATGACAGCCACTAGATACCAAGGGCTATACTTCTAATAGCCTACATCGACTAGGTATAATCGCCGATCCGTGTTCTCTCTATGATATCCCTGTCCACCACAGTGACCAAAAAGATCCCCTTTGACGGGTCAGCGGCCTCGAACTGCAGCGCGCCCTTCACACCCTGGACAGGTTTTCCAATCCTAGCAATGACCTTTTTTACGAGTTCCCCCGGCTCCCCTCTTTCGATAAACCGAATGTCCGGCCTCCACCTGTCTTGTTCATACTCTTCACCAAACACGTCCACCTCCCTCGCCCACCCATCACGATATCTAGCCAACGCATACAGCAGCGCCCACTGTTCGCGGTGAGGCTGGTCCGCGGGTGTAAACCCACAGGTGTAAATTGCCGTCCAGTCAAACTCCTGCGGCTGATGGATGTACGTTCCGTCCATGTCTTCAATACTCACTGATTCCAAGTCGCATTTTCGTAAAGCGCCGGCTTCTCGAAGATAGTGAAGTACATCTGGGAAGGCGTAATACGCCTCTGCTGCTCGAGCTGTAGGGCCTTGGAAGTCATCGAACACAAGGTTTGCGGCAGTGGCTGAGCTCGGCGCTTCACGGTGCTTATACGTCGATAGCAGTTCGATATGCGCGCGCCGACTGACTTCCGCTGAGTGAAGGGCTTGATCAAGGACAGTGTAACCTTTTTTTGGGTGCAGCTCGTTGATGCGGTCAACTAGACCAAAAGAAGCAAGGAGCTTGGTGGATTGGAGCTTGCCGCGGGAGGCAGCCGCAAAGAAGGTCTGGACGGCTCCTGGGTTAGGCAGAAAGTACTCCTGGTAGGTCTGCCGAATACTGGCATTGGCGGTGTTGTCGGTTGTCGAATCTACTGCGGTGATATTCTGTAGAAAGGTGATGACAAGGTTTTGCGTGGCCTCGTCCGAGAGGGTTTTGTTATCGGCAATCCAAAACAAGATGTCTTGACCCTCTTTAGAAAGAAGATGTGGCGAAGCCCCCTTTCCTAGCAGGAAGAGGCTGCGTCGAACAGGGTCGTGGGAAGAGTATGAGTCAAGGGAGAGAGCAGGGTTACTGGGTGGCATTAAGGCGCATGCGAGAGCCGTAAAACCCCGACGGTCCTGCGCATTGATGTCAGCCGGGGGGTCATGCCCAAGAAGGACCTCGCAAGCTTTTTCATATTCTTCATCCGGTTGATTGCCATGAGATAGACGGAGTAATGGCGTAGCAAACTCGAAGCTTTCGCGCAGGTCAAGGTCTGACATGGCAACGGCGATGCGTTTAAAAGTGGGAATGTACGAGCTTGGGTAGTTCAGGCGATGTCCCCAAGTTCCAGCCCAGGAGTGGAGTACTACACTTGGTATTAGCTTCAGTGTTTGGTGAGCTGGCGAGTCACCTTACCAGATTCTCCATTTCGAAGGGTTGCTCCTTCTGCATCTGCTCCAGCCTCGAGGAGACCAATAATTACAGTGCCATTCCAGGTCGTCACCTCGGCAGCAGTGGATATAGGAATCAGACTGTTATATATTTTACTTTTGGCATTGATGTCGGGCCCTGTAGCAATGAGCAATTGGGCAAGCTTGCTCACCCGATCCATATATGTCTCCCAGCTACCATGTCTGACCCACGGATGCCAGTGGCGAGGCAGGAACCCGTGTAGCGTAGGCGAGTGCGCCGTCATGCTATGGAAGACATTCCTCTCCTTCGAGTCGACCAGCTTGCCGTCAGCACCATGCTTGATCAAACACTCGACTACATCCAAGTCCCCGAGCCACGCGGCCAAGGCAAGCGGTCTTGACCCGCTATCAGAGGCAAAGTAAGTGGCATCCACATTGGCACCCAGCTCAATTAATGCATCAATTGCAGCGATGTTGCGGAAAAAGGCAGCCCAGTGCAACGGCGTTCCATACGGGAGCTCCAACGGACTGTCAAGCCTTAGTAAAACGAAAGTATAAAGGTCACAGGCACTCACTAATGAAGTATGTGCATTCTCTGCGGAGCGCCATCGGAATTACCTCCTACTATAGGCTCAATAACTGTGTTGACGTTTGCCCCGGCTGCGACCAACTTCCTGGCAACAGTGCGGATGTAAGCTTCTGGCAGCACAAAAAGCCAATGAAGTACGGAGATATTTGTCTGCCGGGTGGTGCGGGACGCATCTGCATTTTTCTGAACAAAAAGCTCAAGTACCTTCACATGGCCAGCCTGTGATGCTTTGTACAACGGGGTCTCTCCGTCATCGTTCTCAACGTCGATAGGGATTTGTGCAGACTCGAGCAGCGCCCGGACTGTGTCTACTCGACCTAAAGCAGCGGCAGCGTGTAGAATAGTGTTTCCTTTCTGATCCACTAGCATACCATGCGTTTCTATCCAAACTAGTGCTCCCTTGGCACTCTGAACAGCTTCGAGAACCATCGGCTTTCCTAAAAATGGGTCCGCACAATATCCGCCATTGTCGCGAAACTTTCTCAGAGCCTGTACCTTTCTGTCTGTCAAGAGAGCAGAGGGTGGCGCAACCGCTCTTTGAAGACCACAAACTGGGCGCCTGCGCCGATTCTATCCGCACGCATCTCCAGATTGCGCGATTCTGTCTCCCATGGCCCCTCAATGCCGGTCTGGGCCAGAATAGCGGTGAATTGCGAGACCGAGCTGAAGAGAGTCGACATGCCATTGCGGGTGGCGGTGATGGAGGATTCGAGGAGGTCCCAGGAGGAGGAAGAGTTTGTGCGGAAGCTGAGGGCGTCTAGCGAGAGAACCACGTGCTCGTAGTCCGAGTCCGACTCGTCGCCCGAAGTGGAAGGCGTCATGTTGGCCTCTGCAGCCTTGGGAGCTTTCGATGTTCTCGAGTATCCTGATTGCGGGTGACTGGATCTTGAAGAAACTTTTGGAGAAAGATGACTTCTTGGAAAAAGATGACGGCCCTCTCTGCCTATTTTTATCGTATACTAGGCTGCAGCTCAGCCTCGCTGCCATGTCGCGCCAACTCACGCCAACTCCAGCTACCTGTTTACCCCGCCTCTCCAACACAACACCACACCTCACTCCGGGCCCTCCAGCAAGATGGACTTTTACGGAACAGCGTGCACCGCCATCGACCAAGCCTACAGGGTGACTGTTTTTATCAAAGGCGTCATTGACGATGTCAAGTCCTTCGATGAGGACCGGACAAAAATGCGAATCGAGTTGAACAGCCAGCTGCTGACTCTGCGGATCTTCCAACGCGTTTTCGTCCACCCAGAGCGGGGGCTACTTCTTCCCGGGAAGAGCGACCCTTTAATCGTCGAGACCATCATTGGCCTCCTTACAATGATGCGTCAGGCCCTCTCCGAGTATGAACTGGTTGCCGTTAAATATGGCTTGGCGCCAACTGAGGTGACCAACTCCATGCTGGACGAGAAGACAGAGGAGATCCAGGCCTCAATTCTACAGCGCGTCAAGACCAAGGCCATGTCCCTCAAGAAGGTCGCCTACGACTGGTCGCTCTTTGATAAGAAGAAGTTAGAGAGGCTCTTGGAAACCTACAAAAAGTGGACGACTGAATTGAGTAAACATATGCAGCTGTTCGGGGTGGAGATGCTGTTTGAGGCCAATGGCGGCGACGAGCAAGAATTCAAAACGATTGGACTCGAGCCCATGATTCAACGGCAAAAGATGGTTGATGGGACTGCCCCGGACAACTTTGGAGACCTCCAAGGCGTGGTTCAGGTTGCGAATGAGGGCGCAGTGAAGAGGACCTTCCAATTTGGGAAATGGACGAAGCCCGGTGATACTGCAAGCACCGTCATCGTGGAGTATCACCGGTATTCGCCAAATTTGCGCAGTGACGACCTTGAGCCCGAGGAGATTGAGGAGGAAAAATCGCACATCCGCAACCTTGCCTGGCTTTTGAAAAACAGCACTTTCAGGAGCCATGGAGAATCGGAGGGCGACTCGGTTTATCTGGAACCCCCGATGATCTATGCACTGGAGTGTCTGGGATACATTGACCAACCGGAAGAAGAGCGACACATGTTCCTATACCATCTGCCTACCCCTCGAGAGATTGAATCACAAGAGCTCATCACCCTGCACTCATTCATCAATGACGGCGGGGCACATCGCACTACTATGCCACCACTGCGCGATCGTTTTAGCATCGCGCACTGTCTAGCGCTGACTGTTTTTAATATTCACGCCTCGAAGTGGCTGCACAAGAATATTTGGAGCCGAGGCATCCTACTCTTTCTGGACACACCACAAGGTATCCAAGTCCCAGGGCTCCAAGCCCACATCGTAACTCCCACAGACCAGCACCGGATCCGCGCTTACTTGAGTGACTGGGGTTACGCACGCTCTGAGAAACAAGACACCAATCTAGCTGCTGACTTTGAAGTCGAGCCCAACCTATACCGGCATCCAAAGCGACAAGGCCAGCCCACCAAGCAGTTTGAGCGACAGCATGACATTTATGCTCTGGGAGTCGTGCTTTTAGAGATCGGTATGTGGCGAACAATGTCACAGTTGATGAAGAGAGCTATCGAGGAGGCGAAACAGACTGGATGTTTGCCCAAGCCAAAGAGAACGCTTGGGGTCCTTGTAGCCCATGCAAAGCAGAGTCTACCAAAGGAGATGGGCTATGGGTATAGCCAGGCTGTAGTGAGTTGTCTCACTGGTGCCTTCCGTGAGGGCAACGAAGCGCTTGCCGTGGATTTCGAGAAGAAGGTGGTGGATGTTTTGGCAAACGGGGAGTTTGTTTAGATTGACAGACATATACAACGAGTATCAGCTCTTTTTGGAACCTTGGCCGAATCTTCTTCTGAGCGACTGCACAAATAAGATAGGTACCCCACTGTTGGTGATCGCTGGCACTGGAGTTTCACGCCATTAAATTGCGGAGTCGAGAGGTCTAACACCCGAATGCGGCCTTAGGGTATTGGCATCCACAGGACTGATCTAGGCGGCTAGAAATCAGAGAAGAAACCCTGGAAGCGAATTGACCTTGATTTTGAAGGGCATCATGCGTACCTATCATCGCTAGTTAATGTGATTGCACTGCCATCAAGGTGCTCAGATTGAGCCCATCTCGCCTTGTCAATCGCGGCTCGCCTGGCCAGCCAAAGGAAAGACCACCAGACCTTTTAGATAGACGCCTCCACAGTGATTTTTCCGATTGGCAAGCCTCATCCAAGGCGGCTAAACCGGCCCCTCCATCGGGTATCTCCTACCCAGTGCTCCACTGCGCTAGCCCATTGAGAGTGGATCTATCCATAGCGGGGCCATACGAGCTTCATGCAACCTCATAAGATCCAGACCTACCGACACTAGGCTAATGCACCCTGACTGCGGCGACGCGCTATATTGCGGAAGATCTCCGAGACTCCCACGAGTAGAGTCACGGCACTGCGGTAGACCGCCTCATCGATGGCCCAGAACTTGTCTAAAACAGCGCTTGTTGACATCTCGCGTCAACGCCTTACTGAGTATGGCTTGATTGATAGCTGAGTGGGAGATTCTGCCCTTGCTGAATGGAGGGGTATAAAGCTCGCTCTAGCCTCCATGGTGATCTTCGCTTCTTTCAGTTTCTCCCCATCGGAAAGTTTTCTCTTTCCTCCTCCCTTCACTTTTTCCCCTTACCTTTTGTTTGACAGAGATAGAAAATGCGTATTCCGTATAGTGCCGCAGTTGTAGCACTTGCTGCCACTACTCATGCCACAGCTATCTTTGAGCAAATCGATGGGTGGGATATCCTCGCAGAGAAGGCCTTGGCTAATCAGGAGGGTTACCAATCTACCAAGCCTCGATACACGAATAGCGATTGTACGCTTGATAATGCTGCCGTCAGACGAGAATGGTACATGTTGAACTCGTTCCAAGTCTACACCTGTATCGCTAACTAAAGTATAGGGGCACCCTCTCTAAACAGGAACGGCAAGAGTACACTGACGCTGTAATCTGCCTCACTGAGAGCCCCTCTAGAATCGACCCAGCTTTTGCTCCCGGCGCGAGGTCTCGCTACGACGACTTTGTTGCGGTTCACATCAACCAGACCCTTACGATTCACATGACAGGCAACTTCCTGACATGGCACCGGTACTTCACCTGGGCCTACGAGCAAGCTCTCCGCAACGAGTGTGGATACACTGGCTACCAGCCCTACTGGGCCTGGGGCAAATACGCAGACGACCCTGTAAACTCGCCGATCTTTGATGGCTCCGAGTACAGCATGTCCGGCGACGGGTCGTATGTACCCCACGACGGGCCAGAAATCTATCCGGGTATAGTCCTGGAACCTGGCAACGGCGGTGGCTGCGTCACCTCCGGGCCTTTCAAAAAGTCCGTTGCCTCTCCTATCCAAACCCTTCGTCATAGAATCGACCTACCCCATTCACATATAAACTAACCTGAATCTACTACAGCTTCACCGTAAACCTCGGCCCCGTGTCCCCAACCCTCTCCGTGCCCAGCATAACAGCCCAAAACGGCACCGGCCTCGCCCACAACCCGCGCTGCCTGCGCCGCGACATCAACCGCTCCGCCGCGCAATCAACAACCGACGCCGAAGTCACCTCCGTGATCACTAACTACACCGACATCCTCTCCTTTCAAAACCGGCTGCAGGGCGACCTGCCGGCCGGCTACATCGGCGTGCACACGGGCGGACACTACACGATCGGCGGCGACCCCGCGGGCGATTTCTACGTGTCGCCCGGCGACCCGATGTTCTTTCTGCACCACGCCGCAATCGACCGCGTGTTCTGGACGTGGCAGAATCTGGACCCGGCGAACCGCACGTTTGTCGTGCAGGGCGCGACCTTCTTTCCGGACCTTGGGCCGAGCGTTGATGCGACGATCGAGGATGTGCAGTATTTTGCGCCTCTTGCGCCGGACCGCTCGATTCGGGAGTTGCTTGATACGGCAGCGGGGCCGTTCTGTTATGTTTATATGTAGATACGGATGTGCATTCCTGCATTGCCAGAATCGTATCCTAGATTAGAGTTGATGGTGTTCTTATAGACATGATCTGGCATGGACATATATGCACTTTTTCAATACCATTGTGAAAAATTAGACTTGTCGATTACCCAGAGTAAGCTTGCTGCTACCGTATAACGCTTGGTGTATTACTTAGCCTAGGTTCCATTATTTCTCGGTATTTACATGAATGAACTCGACGGACTGTGAGTTGGGGTTGTGCGTAACATTGAGCTACAGCAGCAGCATGGGGAGCAGGAGACTGCGTCACGAATAATGGCGGTATTGGGCTTGGTCGCTTTGAGGGACTGTTGGTGACCTCCAAGAATAGCCGTGTAGGACCCAGACCCATTATCCATCGTCAGTTTAAGCTTAATTTTAAGCTTGACTCTCGTCCATTGGCGCGGGCCGGGAGACCGCAACTGATTTGGACGGACAGACAAGTGCATGCAACCAGGGCTACCAGCACTTTTCTCAGCATGGCTAGGTTTGGATTATCCCGTGCTTAATTCGCCACAAAGTAATTCACGCCCACCGCAGCGCCCAGCCCTAACCCCGCAACCATGCGGTCGTAATCAAACCGCATCCGCTACATCCTGCCCACGCCCCTCCATTCCTTCTTGACCTCTTCTAGATCTACACCTGAACCTAAACCTGAACCGGCCTTTTGTCGCTGCGACTGCTCACGCACATACAGCACGAAGATATACCGGTGCGGCGCCGCGCCGGGGGGAGGGCCGGCAGGGAGCCACGACACGACTGTATCCGCGGGCTCGGCACTGTGCAGTGTGCGCTTTTGACTTGTGCTGAGCCTCAGGCCAGTCTGCACCCAGTGCACGATGGGCGAGAGGACGTTCCAGGATGTAAAGGGGGCGTCGACGTCGATGCAGATGAGGGCGTACTCGGCCTCGGCCTCGGCGTTGGCGTTGGCGTTGGCGTTAGGGGTTTGTTCTGGGGGTGGGAGGGTTGCGGGCGCGGAGATCACGGGCGCTTCCTGTGTGTCTGCTCGATGATATATCATTAGGCCCGTTCTAGTCTTGGTCTCGGTCTCAGCCGCGCCATGTTATCCCTGTTCCTTTATTATGGCGTATGCGAGTCTGCTGCTACGTACCTTTTCTAGCGACTCGCATCCCCGGCGTGATCGTCACCCTGTTGAGATGGAGCCCCAGGACGGGGTACGTGCCGCTGGCGAGATCCGCGAGGAGGGAGGCGTGTTTTGTGATGTCGGGCATTCTTAATCAGGTGATTAGGGAAGTTTGTCAGACGATGGGCTACGTCGATGGAATACGAGAGAGGATTTGTAGGTGGAATAAAGTTGAATGTGGTTGATTCAAGGCTCTTGAAGGTAAGCACTTGCAGCTTGCTAACTACAGCCAGCCCTAGTTTTCGGGCAAACCGGCACGGCATGGAGTCTAGCGCAGTCAACGGCCAACTCTGTAGAAACAGACTCAGCCAAAGCCAGACTCAGCCAAAGCAACTCAATAAACAGGTGCACCTAGTCTCTAGGATATCTAGCTAGGTATATAGTTCGACACGGGCGATACAAGGAGAACCAGAACCTTCACGTGGGAGCCGGGCGACCCGGGCGGAATCGAGAACGTTACTTCCCCTCGACACTCTTCTTGAGCCTAACTTGACCGGAAAGTGAAAAGTATAAGTTAGTACAGTCTGCTGACCGCGATGTATACCCGGCCTAATCAATACATTCGATTTCAGTCTGCTGCAGCGACCCGAGACTAGCCCTAACTAACCATCCGTAGCCCTAACCTAACTTCTAGCCCTAACAACCCCGCAAATGCTCCAAAGCCAAAGCACGTTCCGAGTACCCAATGAACACACAGGCTGCTGCAGATAGAAGAATGTGATGGGTAACCGTCATCAAAAGCATCTCTCAGGCGATGAATACCTCCTCCTCTTCTTGTGGTCGCGTCCCGGCCTAGAAGTCTGTACACTAGTCGTTAACCACTGCTTCTTGGTCTATGAAAACAAAGCACATAGAGCATAGGCTACCTACCATTCCTCCCCGTTCTCTTGCCCCTCGAGTTCGAGGTGTACTTCTGATCTCCTCATTTGAATCTCTTCCATCACCGTCGCTGTTGTACCCCAAGTTCTCAACGTCTCCCATGGTAAGGCGTGATCGGTTCTGTCCAAGCTGTTTCATAACGAACCGATCTCTTCTGGCCCTCTCAGCTGGATCCAGGATAGATCTCCGTCGCTGCCCCGGAGACTTTTTCTTTGATCGCTCATGGCCCCCTTTCCCTCTACCTTTTGACGGTGACCCTGCATTTTGAGTGCTCCCGTTATCCTTTCTCGACGGAGTCGAGCCCTGCGGAGGTGCATGCTCGAGGTATTTGAACTCGTTCTGCCGATCTATGGTATGGTCCATAAACAGTATCCATACTTTCTGCTTTTCGGCTTGTCCTAGTCGATGGACTCGGCCGATGGCATGAATGAGATTGTTGTAATTGGCAGCGGACTCGAAGATGATGACCCTGGAACAGGCTGAATGAAGGTTGAGACTAATCCAGTCACAGGAAAATGTCGTGAGAAGCACTTGGCAGTTGAACTTGGGATTGTTGAAGTTAGCTGCGGCAGCCGACGGTTCGTAGCTGTGCTTCCTGGCCTTTAGGACTTGGTAGGAAATGGACAAGGAGTCGAGGAATAATTGCACAAACCAAAGCACCACATTCCGCCTGCAGAAGACAATGAATCGGGGTGGCATTTGGCCCACGGGACGAAAAAGATTAAACATGCCTTCTTGCTCGAAGATTTTGAGCATGTAGCGCAACTTCGGTGATTCAATCCCTAGATAGTAGGCCAAGACAGAACGCAGGGCCGGTAGTAAAAACAAATCGTCTTTGCGAGTCGATTCGAAGAATAAGCAGAGCCCCAAATCCTGTCTTTTGTCGACTTCATCCTCGACTTTGTTCTGCATAGCTTCCTGCTTGATAACGAACTCGTAGAGGCGAGGGCATATTGCTAGAAGGCACAGATCGCGTTGAATAGAGTCCCCTTTATCTCGTAGAGCATTGAAGTAGTAGGTATCGTGCTGCTGCTGTATAGGCCCAGTGAACTTGAGCTCCGTGGTCCAGATGGAAATGCTGGGTATGTCATCGCCAATTCTTGTTTCCCTGTCCGTAGATGGGTCGACCAGGTCCCCATGATCCCGAGCAAGACAAATGTTCCGTAGGATCACCTCATACCAAATGCTGCAATCAGCTTGCCCATTTTGACTCAGCCTCTCGATTCGAGCAGGACAGAGCAATTTCGGTGGCATCGACTTGGACCTCTCTGCGCTTTTGTACTGAGCCAGGAGGTCGGTATCCTTATCAAGAGGCTGATTCGCTTCCCATGCAGGGTCATATAGCACTGCCAGCAGACCACGCAAGTCAAGCGCGCTGTTGATCATAGGTGTCGGCGTAATAATCCATGTATGGGGGCATTTGAGGCTGGCGATTTGCATGTTCGTTTTCGTATCGATGTTTCTGATGGTGTGGCCTTTGTCGCATACAACTCGCGCAAACCGACCTGACAGCTCCAAATGCGACCTCTTGTGTCTGAGCTTTGGGTCTGTAGCTGTGCTCTCCGTAGATTGCCGTTTGTGCGAATCGCTCTGCCGCTCGGGCTTTTGCTCGGTCTGGATAGCATTAGTCCATTTTGACGTCTGTAGCCTGATCATAACTGAGAGCATCAAAGATCAGCTTACCTTTGCAGATTTGCCACTGTCTTCTAATATTTCAGGCCCCTTTTCGTTCCCATCCGCATCACCATTTGTACTTCTTTGAACCCACGTCAAGTACGAAGTTAGGACAATTGTTCGACCAGTCATTCGGTCGTTGGAATCCAAGCCGGTAATCCACCTGCGAAACTCCATGTCGTCGACTGTATAGTGCTTCTTCGCGGGATTACTCACTTCAGCCTTTGACTGGTACAATATTCGAAGCTTGAGGTGGTTGTTAAATCGTGATCGGATCTCCTCGTACCAGGTGTCAACAACGCCCGCTGGAACCACGATCAAGGTCGGCCGGAAGGGTGCAGAGCGTCTCTGGGAAGAGACGTACAGGAAGGATAGAAGTGTCAGGGTTTTTCCTAAGCCGCAACCGTCTGCGAGGATTCCCGATCTGAATGGACCTTTTTCCTGCCTGAGCATCCATGCAATTGCCCTTACTTGCCAGCCTTTCAATACCGTCACTGGCCCTCCTTCCATTGCAATGACCGGTCTTGCGGGATTGAGATGCAGCTCTTCGCAGGCCTCCATCAGCGACGGAGCCACTGCTGAACACCGCTTGACTCTCTCGCGATACTCCTTGACGTCGAAGTTCCTGTGGTACTCATTCTTAGGAATCTCCGCGTCGGGGTCGACCTGAGACTTCGATTCTGCTTCCATTGCGGCTACCTTGCCCACATCAATCCGCTTCTCGACTACTGTGCTAGGGAAAGATATGTCATCAGGCTCGTAGATGATACAATCCCTGAGGTGGTTCCATGGATCCCGGACTAATGCCTCAAAAGTTCGCTTGCGTTCTTCATCAGACATGGCCGGTCGAGGATTGGTCGCATGGTTCTTGTCCAGAATTCCGATGCTCGCGTTCGAGATCTGCCTCAACATGCGTTCTCGCAAATCCATGGTTTCATCGAGAAGGTCAAGATCTGTCCATAGCCCAGGAAGGCCTTCAAGATCTCTCGGCGTATCACAGCTGTGGATAGTCGGTGGCATCGCATTAATATACGGTCGCTTTTTCTGCTCCACATCCCGTTGCTCATAGAAAAATAACAGCAGCTTGTATCCAAATAACATCCGTGACTTCAATGATACCCGGCCATTCAACTTCGATCCGTAGAAGAGAAGCGGTTTCGAGCGTGTCAGATGCAACGTATGCCAAAGCAGAGCGAGCGTATAAAAATTCGTGTACGTAACACCCTCCGACTGCAGGGTTGGCCGTGTCGTTCCTCGAATCAGATGCTCAACATCGGGCTCGAATGCGAGGCTCATGGTAGTCTGCAAGTCAACGGAAAAGGGCATTCCGCCCGCTTCTTTCTCGAGAGCGTCTCTGTCCTCCAGCCATCTCTCAACAACGGGTTTGGTCGATGGATCTTTATAGCGCAAGTCCCACAGCTCCGAAGTGTGCTTCAAGTCCAGCGCACCTGCCATGAATTCGGCTCTGTACTCGAGCAAGTTGATCCAGTCTCGTGAATACGGTAGGCCGTCGACGCCGGAAGGTATCGTGGTAGGTGAAGCCATGGGGGTATCATTGGTCTCTATACGCACCCTCCTGTCAACCATTTCAGCTAGTACAAGCAGCGTAGTTCGAGGAGGCCACAATGATTATATGCAGAGTTACTCACTCAATGCGGGAAAATTCTTTTGCTCGTCTTGCGACAGGAGACTTCGAAGGGGTGTCGTTAAGGTTCCAAATCGACGCCTTTCTATGCAAGAAGGTTATGATAAGTAAAACATGCGTCGCTAGATACTGTCCGTGAGAATGTAGATACCAGACTGAGGAGAGTGTTGTAGAGGCTGTCTAGAGGACGGTCAAGATAAGTCTGGCAAAAGAGGAAGGAACGGACAACGGCAGGCGTTGCATCCACAGGAATTCCGATTCCCCGTCTGGGATTCTCTGGAGGTAACCAGTGCATAATTCCTGCCCTGAACACGAACCACTCCCGCACTCCGGCGCATCACTATCACTATCACCGAGCGCGTGGGGGCTAATGATATTGCCAACGTAGTACATGAAGAAAAACACCGCATTCATCGCGAGCTTCTTCGAGTGCCCACTGATGTTCGCCATGGGCAGGAAATGTGGAAGACGTAGTAGGCGGCAAGGTGATCAGGTTTACAAGCGCGATCTCGGCACACCGCGAGTTCCTTTACAGACGGCCCCGAGGACGTCCGCGGGGGTGCCAGCTTGACAGACCCGAGGCCGTTGACGATGGCATTGAGAAATTTTTGCCCTATGGCAAAAGGCGCTTTCGGGTGTATGGGAGCAGAGCCTCATGTACCTACCACCATTGCTTGAGTTTACTCCCGGCCCCCATGGTCTGGCCTTACTGTCCTTGGCGCACTGGATTCAGAAACGGTGCTAGCCCATCTAACCGAAGTGGCACCTAGGATGAGAAAAGGTGGACGCCAGACATGGGTAGCCCGCGTTGGTCCGACCTCGTAGCTGATAGTGTCTGTGACTTAAGACGAGAGCTAGGCTAACCAGGGCGGCAGGAAGAGGGGGTGGCACGGGTGGGCGAGAAGAGAAAGACGAGGATGATTTGTTGGAGCCGGTCGACGAAGCAATAGGGACATCAGGCTTCCAGACAAGGGCAGGTGCCCCATGCATCTATCTTGGCCACGGATTGCGCTACTGGCAGTGCCTTAACATTTAGTATTATGCCCTGCCTTCCAAAGATAGTAGTGGTCGCTCATACGTTGTAGCCGCATGCGCGTTGGCGCCAGCTGTTCTAGCGCATGATACCATGTGTCTGGATTGGGCGATATGCATCTGTCCTCGAACAAAGAAAATGTAGAGAGGGCTAGCCTATTGCCTGTTCAGCTACGAACCAACAAACCATCATTAGATTGATTGGCTATCGGGACTTTAATGTGATGTGATCATGCTGCATCTGCATCATAGGCGGTACTGAAGAGGGGAGAAAGTGGACTGTGCGCCAAATTGGCCTACCTAGTACCTACTATAAAGTAGCAGTGGAATGGTCCCGTTTGTAAACATCTCAACTCCTTGTTATCCGTATATCTCAGGGTCTGTAATCATTGCTATTTCATTGCTATTCCTCGTGCCCGGACATTCTCCCCAAGTCCGAACAGTTATGTGCAGCTTTAACGTCCGAGTGCACAACTGTGGTCATTACGACAAGTATATCACTAAACCATGCAAAGACGCAAGAAGAGACCGCAAGGTTTGCGACACAGGCGGTGGTGAGGACGCGTCTACCAGTCGTAACCCGGGGTGCGGCTACCCAGGCTGTGACAAGAAAGCGAATCTCCGGAGGGAGGGTCCAGGTATGGTCCTGAAGCCATTTTACGCCTGCAACTATTATGGCTGTCAAGAGCTACGGCTGACTTTTTTCAAAGCGGGTAGAACCAACGGCGGTTTCGACGAGGACGATATTGATTGGGACAGTATCTAAACAGAAGTTGGACGAGAAGACAGTCAAGATAGGTGGCAATCCTGGATTTATTCATATCCATATATCCGATGCAACTCTATTCATTATGGTCTAGCCAATTGAATCTCGGAGATGGCTTGAAATAGAGTCATGCGCCTGTGTGCATCCTCAGCCATGAGGCATCCACCGATTCGCTCCACCTGAGACCTGAAGCTGCTGTCTTCCGCATGCTTAGTGAGCTCTAGTAAAAGTCTCCCGTAGGCCCAAAAATCGTTGGCACAGCGAGATTCAAAGGAATGTTCGACGGAAGTATCACAGGATTGTAGTTCGGGGGCGAGCCACTCATACGTGAATCCTCCAGCTCCGCTAATATCAATAAGTATCGCATTTCCGTCAGTGTCAAGAACAATGTTCGAGGGCTTGATATCCATATGCGCCACTCCGGCTTCGTGCAGACAGCGTAATGCAGTCGCGATTTGAAGAGGCCAGCGTTCCCATTCATAATCGCTGAGACGACTCTCATTCAGAACAGCCTTCAGTGAACCACCACTGTGGAACTCGACCAGGGCACCGGTAACAGCCATTGATATGCCGCCTGCAGCCGAAGTCTGGTAGGGGTTCACAGACACTGCCATGCCCCCTGGTTGCACAATATTTGGTATGTCCCTAAACAATTGGAGGTTTCGGAGTTCTTGGCGTATTGTTTCCGTGTCTTGAGCAATATAACCAATTCGGTTGATCACTTTAAGAACGTACGGCGTCCCTTTGCGGATACTGTGGACTTTGAAGACCGCGTCTGTAATCTCCGTTTCCTCGGCGAGATCCTCGGTGTTTATGCATCGTAGGAAGGGAAACTCGTCGCACGAGAGGTAGCGGACTCTTAGCGGATCCTCACGAGTGGTGCATCTTAGCTTCCCGAGAAGGAGAATGAAAGGGTTGGCGGTAACATTCGCCTTCGGGGTCGTTATTTCTTTGAGCTCGCGACAACCATAGGTCTGGCTTAGAATCACTTCGGTAACAGTATCATTGAGAAGCGGGATCGAAGCGTAGTCAATTAACTGGACGTATTCTTCGTAGTCGTTGCGACGCTGGGAAGCGGTTGTTTTGCGATGATAAACCGCACCCTGCAATGTGATCGTTACCCACCATTTGCAATTTCCAGCATGATAGATTAGAGTGTAAGAGCGACTCTGCGGCTCCAGAAACCCTTGCCACCGATATTCGCGGTCTTCACGATACGACTTGAGCTCGATGGAGCTGTCATCAGCATGAGGGACCGATAGTGCAGGCATCTTTGTTCAAAGGTGACCGCAAGAGGTCGGTGAGAAAGTGGTCGGGCGAGGGGGCGGGAGTCACATTAAGAAGGATGGCTACGGTACGGTAGGGGAGGCGTCCGACTACACGTGACTGCCTCTTCTGCTTTCAAAGTGCCAAACATGTGAACACTAAAGTCAATGATTTTCTTTGTGTGACAAACAAACAAGGAGCGGACGTCAAAGGAAGAAACCCTTTTTAGGTATACTGAAAACGCGTTAATTCTATTTTTGTGGTTGGGAAGTGCATGATTGAAGATCTTACTAGCAATAAGAGGATCTCAAACCATGTTCAACTTGACCCCCCATCAATTCACTGCCTGGCAATATTACCTATAGTCACATGACCAGTCCTCGCGGATATGCAGGAATCTCGTTGGGCTATGACCGGATATGTCCCTCAAGGTCTTCAAGCATAGTGGTACTTATCTATAGAATAAAATGGGCCGCATGGGTAGCACTAAGAGTAGGTTGGCTAAGAAAGAGCTTGTTGATATTCGGGACTTCTTTATGATATGAATTCACAATGTTGTGAAGCTGGTGTCATCCCAGAGACGGTCTGGCCCGCGCTGAACGCCACGGTCCAGGTGCCCGGTCATGCTTGGGTACTGGCGGCGGAGGACCTCGATGTCGCCGTAGCTCTAATGGGGGATCCAGGGCAGGGTCATGATGATATTATCCCACACGGCTTGGGGGGATATAGGCCCAAAGGTCTGGTCTATCACGTTTGGGATAACCAAGGGTGGCATAGCTTTGGGATGTGCTAGCTGTTTGGCTGACAGGTCTTGGAGCTAGTTGCTTAGCATGCCGCCTGTTCTGTAGAGGAAGCGTATTGAAGGAGCAAAGAGCCGGAGGTTGTCAGTCTAGCCCATGTGCTCGTCACACTGTAGGTAGTCTATTTGGATAGAGACAAAGCTACTCCTCATGCTCCACCATGCATTTTCATGCAGTTTGTTGACTATTAGATGTGAGCAGCTGAACCAGCCAGTCTGTTTAAGGTCAGTATACATGACTTTGGCTGCAAGACAGCAATAGCATTCTCCTCCCCAGCCTTTAACAGCGAAGCAACATCAAAGATCCACTAGTTAAGCCGGTTATGATAATTTGTCTACCTAGGCGCCATGTAGTGGTTACCCACGCGTTCTCTATTAACATATGCCTGGAACACCCCAAGGTCAGTGATATACAGCCTTGCACGCAGCACCGCTGTCGTCGGTCCCGGTAAATCAAACGTCTTCCTGAACCAGATCGGCCGCAACGAGCCCTCGTCCTGCTTGAGCTGGCGCGTAGTCGCGCGCGCGCTCCAGACCTCACGCCTTAACAGGCCACACTCGACCGTGCTCCATGTAGACCACTTGGTTGGTGCATTCTCCGCGCCTTCATACGAGCGTACATAAGCCCTTGGCTATTTCGCGCGACTGTAGGGGCTGGCTTGGCCATGGGACTAGTACGGACTCTGACGACTTCCCATGGTATGTTTCTTGGTTATTGCCTCGCGTAATCTCGATCTCGTACGCGGGCTGTAGCCATTCTGATGCGGTGCCTGGGGACGCTGTGAATTAGCACGAGAGGCGCGGCGATGGGGCTATAATGCCGAAGCCCGTGGGATGTTGTTCGAAGGATGGTTGGGATGGAATTGGTTGGGACATATTGCTGTGCTATGCAAATGACCAAGGAGTCGAATGGATGGGACACGGTGCTCAGCCCAGATCAATGGTAAGAGACTATAGTGTGTCAACCACATTGCCTGCAAGAAATGCTCGAGCTTACCCCGCATGAGGAGCGGTGCTCGGTCGGAACTTCGTCATGAGACAATCTCCATTCGGGTTGGATTACAGCGGCCTCGAGGTGAACCGGCAAAACTTCGGGTCATTGACTCGTACGTTATACCAACAGCATGGATGTGAGGTTGGAGCTGGCAAAGCTGGTGGGACGGGGAGGAGGAGAATTGGCAGAGTCTCGGGCCGCTGCTCCTGAGCCGGGCTAGATCATGACGTCTCGTTGTCTCAACCTAGGCAGCATATTCACTTGACACCCGTGGCTGCTTGAAGAAATCCTTCATTCGGTAACACAGTGAGTCTATAGAGCCAAGGAGATAGACCACGCCCGCTATCTGTGAGCTGACAGAAACGGAGGGCCCAGAGCATTGCCGGCTTGTAGACATTAGCGCTTTTCTACTCCATACTCTGTGAAATACCCTAACGTAGCCAGGAATCAGCTCTCTGTGATTCTTCTACATGTCTCGTGATATTCTATGCAAATTCCGCCATCAGCTCACCCACAGCGTCAGCCCCCTTACCTTCCCCCTCCAGTCGAGGATTGGTCGTCTGAACCAAAACCCGTCGATAGCTGGTCAGAGCAGGCGAGCCACTATCCGTGACCTGCAAGATCAAATGCAGAATTTGACCCCGAGGTACGGGCTGCCTGCTCATCAACTCGACGCAGCACCTCTCTGGTGGAGGCACCGTAACCTCGACTTTCCGGCCTCCACCAATGGGATTGATCACTAGATCTGCGACCTCCGCATCCACCCACCACTGAGTAGCACTCGGATCTTTGTAGTGAAACCAGTTGAATGTCAAGGCGTCGCCAGAATCGGGGTCATAACTCTCCGATGCGTCTAGCGTGAAAGTCGATCCAGCTTCAGCCTCGATTCCCAGCGGCGTGAGGCTAGTGTCGCCATTCACAGACACAATCGGAGCATGATTGGCGGCGTTAAAGTCCGGTGATAGCGACCATTGGATGCGCGCGGCAAAGTCGTTCTGGAAGCTGTCTCTCCAGCGCCAGATAGTGCCGTGATTAGTGTTGTAGGTCCGGCCATCTGCTCCAACAACCCGGTCAACAGCATCACTATAGTGAAGGCTGGCAAGGCCATTGGCACTAATATCAGAGCGCTGGTACCGGCCCCCCCAGGAGCCATATTCTGGATGCTCAGGCACGCCCAGTCCGTTCTGGATCAGGTACAGGAAAGTCGCCGTATCACCCTCGGGAATGAAGAGATAATCCGGGTACGCGGAGCCCAGCTCGCCGATCTGGATGTTCTCACGGATCCATTTCTTGGTCATTTTGGTGAAGTCCGGCCCTCCCTGGTCGAAATTGTAGTATTTGTCCCCCGAGATCCCCGTCCAAGCGGCCATACCATAGTGATTCCAACCGTGGACAGAAGCTATGTAGAAGATGCCGGGATAGCGGTAGCGGATCCAGGAACCCGTGTCATCCTGGTCCGATATCGCGTACACGCGAAGTTTGGATCGTAACCTCGCAGCCTCGTCTTTGGAGTGAAGTCTGTCAATTCGAAGAAGCACCTGCGCCAAAACATTGGTGCCGCCCCAGCAGATAACCCAGAGTGGCTGTTCGCTGGGATGCTGGATTCGCTCGAGGAGCAACTCGCCGCCTTCGCTAAGAGGTATGTCGTCTCCAACTGCCTCCATGCCATATACCTCCGCACCTTTCCGAACCAGGTCTCTGAAGTAGCTCGCCGGCTGGTACTGGGCATTGGGATGAACATGGGCGTTGAGGTTGTCGACGACTTTCTCATAGGCATCAATGATCTTGTGCATGTCCTGCGGGCAGACTTTGTTCTTCATCCATGTTGAAGTGCAGGCAACCAAGCCCTCTGTTTGGAATTGGTGGCTGTACAGCAGGTACCGCACGAGCGATTCCGCATCGTCGGGTTCGTTGGATATGTCGGACACAATGAAGACGCGGGGTTTAAAGGGAAAGCTGTGTAAGGTGGAAAGACGGTTGGTCATGTTGTTGGATTATTTGCAGTGCTTGGTGAGTTGGTTAATGACCTTGTTCCGCTTGTCCTGGCAGCCATTGTTGATATGAGGGGGAGGGGTCATCTGTGACCACTCAGCCTGCTCCACAGCTCGAACAAGGAAGGCCGAAGCATCCCCCGCCCTCAAGCGAGTCATGTGACTACAAGAAAGCTTGGCACAGACATCGAGGCTAGTCCTAAAACAGCCCGGTGGGGGTCTCAGTGTCAACAGCCAGAACCCGAGGATTACCCGATCCAAGATCTCACCCAACACAGACTCACTGGATGCTCCACAGTTTACGGCATGTGCAGGGTGCAAAATCCTCTGGCGGAGAAGTGGCCCGGAAGGCGACGGGCTAGGCAGAGTTCCAACGACATAAGTTAAAGCTCCTGGTTCATCCCAGATACCAAAGCCAAAGCCAGTCACCATGAGCTTCAAAGACGTCGACCCTACGCACATTGAGACCGTGCTCTCCAAGCTGACTCTGGAAGAGAAGGTAGATAGTTCGCTTAGCAGTTGCGAAACGCATGACGCTAACTGCGCGTTAGATCACCCTGCTGGCGGGGAAGAACTTCTGGGAGACGCAAGACTATCCGGAGAAGGGAGTTCCGTCTGTCAAGGTAGGTTTTCTTGATGTACTCATGAACTGTGTGGACTGACAGTGCTTAGACGTCAGATGGGCCCAATGGAGCACGCGGTGCCACGTTCAAAGACGGAGTCACGGCTGCCTGCTTCCCGGCGTCCTCGCTGCTAGCCGCGACGTGGGATGTCGAAGCGGCGAAGCATATTGGCAATGCGTTGGCTGAAGAGACACGGTCAAAGGGTGCTAGAGTTTTGTACGAATCACACCTTGGAATCATATATAAAGCTATGAAGCAGAAGACTAATTGGATGATCTAGACTGGCTCCAACTGTCTGCATCCATCGCCATCCCCTGGGAGGCCGCAACTTCGAGTCATTCAGCGAGGACCCATTCCTCGCAGGGAGGCTCGCAGGGCAGTACATCCAGGGACTCCAGGACAACGGTGTTGCCGCCGCCATCAAGCACTTTGTCGCCAACGAGCAGGAAACGTGTCGGTTCACTGTGAACGAGCATATCTCGGAGCGGGCACTTCGCGAGATCTACTTGAAACCATTTGAGATTGCGATCAAGGAAGCCAATCCGCTGGCGGTGATGACCGCCTACAACATCGTCAACGGCACACACGCGGACTCAAACAACTTTCTGCTGCAGGATGTGCTCAGGGGGCAGTGGGGATGGAAGGGGCTTGTCATGAGTGACTGGGGCGGTACCAATTCTACGGCCGAGTCCCTGAATGCCGGTCTTGACCTGGAAATGCCGGGTCCTACCAGGTGGCGTAAGGTCGAGACGGTGCTTGAAGCCCTGAAGTCTGGTGCCGTGTCGGAGCAGACAATCGACGAACGCGCGCGCAACGTTCTTGAGCTCCTTGCTAAACTGAATTGCTTTGAAGACCCTACCATTCCGGATGAAAAGGCCATCAATCGTCCGGAGCACCAGAGATTGATCCGGTCCGTGGGAAGCCAGGGCCTTGTCCTCCTCAAGAACGAGGGTGGCGTCCTCCCTCTAAAGAAGGAAAAACTGGCCAAGAAGAAGATAGCCCTCCTGGGCTTTGCACGGGAGGCTCTCATCCATGGTGGCGGCAGTGCTTCAGTCAACGCACATTATCGCGTCACGCCCGAGGAAGGCCTTAAGGCCGCATTGGGCGACGCCGTCGAGTTTGAATTCGCCAAGGGCGCCCACACCTTCCGCCAGCTTCCCTTGATGGGTGACGACGTGGTCAACCGCGAGGACAAGCCCGGATGGACATTTGATTTCTTCAATGACGAGGAGCCTAGCGGCAAGGAGCCAAGCTCGTCGACTTCCTCCGACCAACCCAGCTACATCCCCCTCTTCGTCCAGGAATCCTGGGGCAGCCTGCGCGCCAGTGCGCGCTTCACACCTACACAAAGCGGAACCCACTACCTCGGCATGTCCGGCCTCGGACGCTCAAAACTTCTCATCGACGGCAAGGTCGTCTACGAGCAGAAGCTCAACTGCCCAGACTCCATGGGCTTCCTCCTCGGCGGTGTCGAGGAGCCCGAGATCCAGCACGCCTTTGAGGCCGGAAGGACCTACGCGCTCGAAGTTGTCACGGTGAAGCCCACCAGCCAAGGCGGCCTGGCGATGCTGGACGGCTTCCTGGGCTTCCGCCTCGGCTTCATGACCGAGCAAGACCACAACCGCGATCTGCTCTCAGAGGCCGTCGAGGTAGCAAAGCGCAGCGACATCGCGCTCGTCTTCACGGGCCACACACCCAACTGGGAAACGGAGGGCCAGGACCAGGCCAGCTTCAACCTGCCCTCGAACGGCTCCCAGGACCGTCTCGTGGCCGCTGTTGGCGCCGCGAACCTCAACACCGTTGTTGTGAACTGCACCGGCGTCGCGGTGGCCATGTCCTGGCTCGACAGCGTCAAGGCCGTCGTGCAGGCGTGGTTCCCTGGGCAAGAGGCGGGCAATGCGATTGCGGACGTGCTCACGGGCGCCGTGAACCCTGCTGGCCGTCTACCCGTTTCTTTTCCGCGGGCTATTCTAGACGCGCCCGCCCACGGCAACTTCCCCGGCGACTTTTCTGACGGCACGGACGGACGACGCAATCTCGAAGTCGCGTACAAGGAGGGCGTGTTTGTGGGCTACCGGCACTACGACCTGTCCGACGAGAACCGCGCCAAGGTCCTCTTCCCGTTCGGCTATGGGCTGTCCTACACCACGTTTACCCACGGCAATCACAAAGCAACTCTAAGCGCTACCGGCGAGGGCTCGGTGGAGGTAACCGTGGATGTCACGAACGCGGGCTCCGTAGCCGGTGCTGAAGTTGTCCAAGTCTACGCCGGTGCCAAATTGGCTGTCTCGGAGAATCCGGTCAAGGAACTGGTTGGGTTTGCCAAGGTGCATCTGGAACCGGGGGAGACTAGGACTTCCACCGTCACATTCAGTGTGCGGCAACTGTCTCACTTCCATGAGCAGAGCGGCAAGTGGGAGCTGGAAGCCGGTGACTATGAAGTGTCGGTTGGTCAGTCTGTAAGAGACATCACTGGGAAGGTGGATATAGCCCTAGAAAGCCAGAGTTATAAGCCATGAGCCATGAGCCTTGAGTGTTGATGTCTTATGTAGCGAGTTGAGGTATAATAGCAACGCGTTCAATGATTCTGAAGCTTTTGTCCACGGTTGAACAAGGTAGCTGCTGCTCGAGGACCGTATGGCATCACATGATCGTTGTGGCTTCTCCCCGAGCGCGCCAACTTGGCTCTCGAATCCCCCAGCTTCCAACTTCGTGGGCTGTCCTGGCTGGGAGCAATTCAGTCCAATCCATCCCCTTCATCACATGCACTTTCAAGTTTTGAGAGCACTATCTCGGCGCTAGTCTCACAGCATCAGGCCCTTGGCTAGGAAAGACGACGCACAGCAAAGCATGCCTAACACTCGGCTGGAGGAATTGACACGCGTTCAGGAAGCTGACTATGGCGCTCACTAGCACGGATCCTCCCGAAAGCATCGGGAACTTGCAGACTGGAGGATCTCAAGTGGAAGGTGCTTGGAGTTTCCTTGCTAACGGCAAATCTTCGGCGTCTTCTCCTGACTCAGTGTTGCCGCTGTGGCGTGGACTCGACCAGTCTGGGGATGCGGAGACCCCAGCTATCGGACGCCACTCGACGGGGTGCAGCCAGCTTCCCCAGTCTCGACTCTCACCTCTTCCGATCTCGCCAGCCTCCGATACCCCGATACGCCCTTCACCATCCCTACTAGCATCGACCGAATACGGGCATTCTCCCCCGCGGCACGGCATACCTGCAGTGAAACGCGGAGTCTAGCGTCATGCAGCATGAAAGAGGAATGCACGATAAATAGCTCGTTGACCCGGCTTGAAGTGTGAAAATCTGGCTTTCTTGATTCATCGCTCACTTTTTAATACTGTCTTATCTATCCTCATTATACCCTTCCTCCAACCAATTGCCATGGCGATGGACAAAGGCAGCGTCGACATGGTCGAGCAAGCCGACGACCACCAGCAGCTCGGCTACCTCGCCGACTCTGAGGACCACGAGCTCAGCAAATGGGCCAGTCTCAAGAAATACCCACGCACCTTCTTCTGGTGCATCTACGCCGTGTGGTGCATCCTGCTCGTCAGCTTCGAGAACCAAGCCGCCGGCACCGTGATCTCCATCCCCCAATTCCGGCAGGACTTCGGCACCTCCTACGAGGGCAGCTACGTCCTCAACAGCAAGTGGCAGTCGGCATTCAGTGGCGGGCCCGTGGCCTCGGCCGTCATTGGCGCCCTGTCCTCCGGCCAGATCGCAGACACCTTCGGCCGCAAATGGACCATGCTCGGCGCCCTGCTCATCTCCGTCGCCGCCGTCGCGCTCGAGTTCGTGGCCACCACCAACGAGATGTTCTTCGGCGGCAAGTTCCTCAACGGCTTCGCGCTCGGCGCCCTCGCCTCCGTCCCCGTCACCTACGTCGGCGAGATCGCCCCGCTCGCCCTCCGCGGAACCCTCACCTGCCTCACAGCGCTGGCCTACTGCATCGGGCCGTTCGTCGTCGCCCTAATCACAAACACCACAGGCACATACACCACACACTGGGCATACCGCGCCGTCTTCGCCGCGCAGTGGGGTTTCACAGCCATCGCGCTCGCCCTCATCCTCTTCATGCCCGAATCCCCATGGTGGCTGGTCTCCAAGGACCGCGAGTCCGCCGCCCTCACCAGCCTAACCCATCTAGGTTACACCCCCCTCCAGGGCGCCAAGAAGCTCTCGGCCATAAAACTCACCCTGCAGCAAGTCCGGCGCGAAACCGAAGGCGCCACTTACGCCGAGTGCTTCCGGGCGTCCAACCTGCGCCGCACAATCATCTCCATCGGCCCGCTCTCCATCCAAGCCCTCTCAGGCATCATCTTCGCCGCCTCCTACAGCACGTACTACTTCCAGCTCGCAGGCTACTCAGACGCCATGAGCTTCCGGCTCCAGATTGCGCAGCAAGTCCTCTCCATTATCGGCAACCTGACGTCCTACTTCCTAATCGACCGGCTGGGCCGCCGCAACCTGATGCTGGTCGGGCTGGGCATCCTAACATGCGTACTAATGGTAACGGGCGGCCTGGGTGTCGTCGCAACCCAGGCCGACAACCCGAACTCCGCCGGCGCCGTCAAGGGCACCGTCGCGCTGATCCTGCTGTACTGCTGGTGGTACAACAGCACGATCGGGGCGGCGGGGTACACAATCCTGGCGGAGGTGTCGACGTCGCGGCTGCGAGTCAAGACGATCGCGATTGGCCTGGCGCTGCAGAACGCCTTGTATACCATGTGGTCGTTTGTGCTGCCGTACCTGTTTAATCCGGACAAGGCGGATCTTGGCGCCAAGGTGACGTTTATCTTTGGCGGGTTGTCCGTGCTCTGTCTTGGGTACTTGTGGTTCTATCAGCCGGAGACGGCGGGGAGGTCGTATGCGGAGCTAGATGAGATGTTTGCGAAGAGGGTGCCGGCGTGGAAGTTTAAGACGTATCGGACGGATTCGCAGGCGTTGGGGGAGGCTGTTAGGGAGGAAGATGCTGGGAAGGGGAGTGTTTAGATTACTGGTTCTGTTCTACTGGGGTTTCTGCTCTGGCTGGTTGTGTGTTGGCGTTTATATATTCTTGCTATATACGTTGCATATTTTGAGTGAGACCCACTTGATTTTCATTGCTCCTGACTCGGCCTTGCTGTTGACATGATAGTCGATTTTAAAAGACAGGACGTGGCCGAATCATTTGTTGTACTGATTAAATATTATTGTAATATATGCAGCATGCGTGTGCCGATAGATAGAAGGTCTAGAAACGACAAACACAGTAAAGCCCTAAAAGAGGGCGGCGCAGCCAGCTGCACTCGAAGGTAGATACCGAGACCCACACCAAGCCCTAAAAGATAGTTGAATAAGAACGTTGCAGAAATGACACCAGACAGTTGGACACGCAATATGGTCCCTGAATCTCGTACTATCGTCATGATACGGCGCCCTTTGTGCGCACACTCAGTCCTGCTGTATACTGACATCGGGCGACACCGTCGGTAACTCAGAACACGCGTCGAGACTGTGGTGGGGATATATCTCTACCCATACCGGCCCGAAGACATACCTGGTTCTATATATAAGCCACTCGCTCATGCCCACAAGA
>RHLP01000197.1:0-22800 GCA_003719405.1 Aspergillus incahuasiensis | reverse complement strand
TACTACCTAGCCTATATAGGCTTTAGCAGTAGTACTATTTATTAATTAATAGAGTACTTAGACAACAACTCTGGATAATTTCCAGAACTAAATTAATAAACAAGGATAATAATTGATGGAAAGGGTCAGGTTGGAGGATTCAGTAGGTGTAGAGGGTGTAGAGGTGTAGAGGTGTAGAGGTGTAGAGGTGTAGAGGTGTAGAGGTGTAGAGGTGTAGAGGTGTAGAGGTGTAGAGGTATAGAGGTGTAGAGGTGTGTGTAGATCAAAGGAAAAGACATTAACAGTTCTCTAATCTAAAGAGGTAATAATTTTGGGAAGGCACTCCTAATTACCTTGGAAGATTAAACCAGAAGATATACTAGATATTAACTATACTAGTAAAAAATAATAATAATAATAATTTATCTTTTTAATAGCAGGGAAACCACTGCTGTAGTAGTAGTTAAATATAATAGTAGATAATAATAATAAATAGATAGTTAGTAGATAACTTTAATTTACTAAATATAATAAAAATAGTTAATAATTATTATAGTTAGTAGGAAACTCTCTACCTAGCAAAATTATATAATAGCAGCAGGGGACTAGAATATAGGAAATAATATTAAGTCATCCTATATTAGTTACTAATATTACTACTATAGGTGGAGGTGTGGATAAGAAATAGATAGAGTTTAACTACCATTTAAATAATAACTGGATAATTAATAAACTAATAATAAACAAAGTAGTATAAATAATTTATTTATTAGTTGCTCTAATATACTATTGGCTAAGTGACTGTATTAACAGAGTTTGGTCAAAGGCGGTCTCCCGCGGCAGTATTGTTTTCCCAACCTCAACAGTACTCCGTAGGCATGTATCACAAGCCCAACCCCAACTCGAGCCCTCGAAGGGCGTTTACCACCGGATACGGACGGGTACCTACTGCCATCCCCCGAGGCAGGTCGCACGAGCAGGAGCAGGCTAGCAGCCGTTAGACGCAGATCCCTTGGCCGGTTCTTTGTCTAGCCTGGTAAGTTTGCCTTGTCTTTGTGCCGGCTTGGACGGTGGACGGCAAGTGTGAAGTCGTACATGTAGACCCGTCTTTTTGTCTTCGACTCCTCCAACTTGGACTTGAGGCTGCGCTTAGAGGCGACAGGAATAGACAGAGTCCTGAATGCAGAAGGACTTGGAACGAGGGTGCAGGAAGAGTTCATGGATGAGTAAATCTAGTTGTATTGTATTGTATTGTGACGAGATGCGAATATGCCCATATCCAATCCAAGTACAAGTCTAAGACAAGAAACAGCCGAACGTAATCGAACATTGGACAAGTAAGTCAAATAAACAACCTTTCTAGATGATGATGATGAAAATGATGATGATAAAATGCCACCCAACAGACCAACCAGACCAAACCCTCCAATGCGCCGTGCCCGCTAATGCTTAGCTGGTAAACCAAGTAGTATGCGTAAAATAAGATCCAGATCTAGAAAATCCACGAAGAGAAAAGATCCATATGCAAGAAATGCAATGCAACGCGATGCAGCCCTAGATATCGAATCAAATCACGCCGGGTATATTATGAAAATCGACCAAAGGCGCCGAAGGAGCCCAAGGTAGAGGAAGTCGAAACGAAACAAAACCGATGCTCCTCGACGCAACGCCCTTTCTTTTCCTTCCTTCCTTTGTCTATGTTGTGTTCGAGATGTGATGTAGATTGTTGTTTGTTATTGAGTCCCGTGACCGTGCCCATGCCCATGCCCGTGTGCGGAGCCAGGAGGACCCATCGGTGGACTCCCGTACGCGGCCTGCTGCGCGTCCGTGTAGATCGGATACGGCACCATATTCACGTTCTGCAAACCACCCACGTCCTGCCATGTTGGGTAACCCATCGCTGGCTGCGCGGCGTATGTGACGGGCACCGGAGTCCCCTGCATATCAGCCGGTGGGCTCTGCGGGTGCATTGGGTATCCCTGGCCAGGGCTGGTGACGCGCCGCTTGAGATCGGGCGGCATGGGCTGCGCAAAGCCGCCGGGACTCGGATACTGCGCAGGCATGGGCTGCTGTGCTGGGAACGTCATTGAACGGGTCGGCGTCGGCGCCATTTGCCAGACTGAGCCGTCAGGCTGGACCTGGACAGCGTACGGTGATGACGGGCTAAGCGGTTGTTGTTGTGAGGGGACGGTTGGTGCGCCGGGGAGTTGTGCGTGGGCGTTCGGTGGCATCGCGGCAATTGGGGTTGCGGGTTGGCTCCAAACGTGCGGGTGGTGAGGCATGTTAACGTTGACCATGGGCTTCCCTGCCGCGGCCATGCTTGCGAGCATCTGCGGGTCTTGCGGTATCGTCGTGAACTCGTCCCAAGGGACGGCGGAGGAGGGGTCCATCGGGTTCGGTGCTGCAGCGTCGACGCCTGGTCCGTAACTTGTTAGTCGAGATTCCGTTGACCTGAAGTGCTGCTGATACCCACCTGGCGCAAACGGTGCAATCGGGCTCGGGTAGTGTGCGGCGTTGAAGGTCGCGACTTCGGGGCCGGCACTCAGTGGCATGTGTTGGTAGTGGTAGTAGGCGTCGGTCTGCTCGCCTATCGTCGGCGGCGAGGATGAAGCAGTGGATGGGTCATTTGACATTGGCCCGATGCGTGAGTTTGGTCGGGACTTTTTCTCGATGGGTGGCTGTTGGTCGACGGGGAAGAACTGGCACTCTTTGCGCAAGCGGATGCAGTTTTCGCAGCGGCCTTGGGCGTCGTCTGCGGCAACGAGACATCGGATCTTGCGCCGGCGGCAGTGGACTGGCAGAGGGAGATGAGCAACGAAGGCAGAAAGGGCGATCAAGGACAACTAACCGCATGCGACAGAGGTTCGGTGGTAGCCCAGCTTGTTGCGCTTCTTGTCGGCGGCGGAGGGATCCATGACGGCGGAGTGAGTGAGAGTAATCGAGGTCAAGCACTCGACAGCCGTAGTCATGCTTCTGGAGAAGGAGATGGGGTGGCTAGAGCAGGCACATCAAAGCCGATCGCTGGGGTGGTGGGAGCTGGTGGTGGGAGGGGACGGGTTGGAGGCGGCCATACAAAGGAGTATGGCGGGCGAGGGGTAACAGCCGTAGCAGACGCGAGTCTCGGCTAAACAAAGTCGCGCATAAAGAGGCGACTGGAAAGGGCGTCAGGGTCGAGAATCGTGCTCGTGAGTCTTGTTAGTCTTGTTGGTTTCAGCAGCCTGCTCCACCGATGAAGCAGGAGGAGTCGCCTGGATAGATTGGCTCCCAAATCGAGGGGCAGCAGTGTGTTTCAACAGAATTAAGTCCAAGTCCACGGCAGTCTATAGGTGGTCTTCTCGCGATATGGATGTCGTGGTTGGGTCGTGTCGTGTCGTCGTGAGGCAGATTTGCTGTCGGACGTCAGGCGGAAAAACACCCACAATGAGTGAGGGTGGATGATTAGAGTAGAGAGCGTAGAATTAGGCGAGCGCAGATTAGTTGGTCGTGTGAAGGAGTGGAACAATGGCAGCAGCAATCAATCGGAGGAAGCACGATAAATTAGGTCTATAAAGAGATGATGAAGGAAGGAAGGAAGGAAGAGAAGAACGAGCAAGAGTCTCGGGGTTCTTCCCTTGGCCCAGTGAGTGAGTGCAGTCTATATATTTAAGATTAAGATTGGGTTAATGAGGAAGCAGTGAGGAACTGGTAGGAAAGGGGTTTGGTGGGAATAGTCCTACGCCCAAACGGACTAAATAAATTCTTAATTCTGGGTTCAGGAAAATAAGGCTGTCCATGACATCAAAGAAGTGGGTAGCAGTGAGCAGTGAGCACTATCAGTGTCTTCTGTCACTGCGGATAGTCATGTTGGCATTGCTCTCACCCAGTCTCGCCAACAGTCCAAGGATAAACTGTTCATCTCAAGAATAATATCAAGGATATCCTGGATGCTGCACCTGAAACAGTCATTTTGCCTCTAACACGAAGCCCAACAGGAACAAAGAGAGCTTAACTTAATCACCAGGCCCGTGGAACAATGAATGCCTTCTCAATCCTGCGAGTCTAGTCGTCCGTCCAGTTGCGCCTGACTGTGATGGGCAGCAGTAAAGTGATCTATCCTGCTACTCTCGACTCAGTCGCGACTCGAGGCCATCCCAAGCGAGTGGAAGAACTCATACGTGGATAATTGGGATCCCCCCAACTCAACCAAAGACACCCATGGATCCAGATCTGTGATAACGCCCTTCTTTGGGCCTAGCGGGGGTGGGGGGGTCCCTGAGTCCGTCTGACGGACGAAGGCTGAGCCTAAGCGTGGATGGCATCATCCCAGCAGCGATATGCCCCCGATAGCACCAGCCAGCTGCATTGAGGGCGAGCTCCGGGAGCGTGGGATTTGGGTTACATCCTGGCAGAGCGTCCAGCAGACGTGACCTGTCAGGCCCAAGTCAGGAGGCTTCCAGCGGCCTCCTTTGCTTTTGGCTCTGCTTGGACAGTAGAGTGCCGGCTGCTGATTGGGGGTCGGCAGTGGATGGGAGAATTGTGACGGGACCAATCAAGGGCTGCGACGGCAGCAGCATCAGCCCGATGTAGACTAGCGGGGATGTGAAACAGACCCTCGAGTCTTCTCGAAGGCTGCACTCGTCAGCGTCTCCACTCTCCCATGCAATTCGCCTGCTATCAGGGACGCCGCAGTCACGGACTTGCTCTTCACTACACACTCTTGACTACGTACTTGACCATTGACTCTGAGTGCATATCCGTACATCGTATTCACCTTCTCAACTGCATCTTGCTTCACTGATAATCCCACAATCATCAGCTGAAGTGGGCCAGCAAGGTTTAATTAAGGATGACACAGCTTCACTGCCTGCAATTTCTGCATTGCGGTGGGCCTTGGCTAGCCCTGCAGCGAGCATGCATTCCTCTGCAAGGGGAAGTTGGCTTACTGGCACTGGCAGCGATCTGCCTGACGATCTGTCGCCTCATGCTCGGAGAGGTCGCGATCAGTGGGTTGATGACGAGTCGCCGTAGAGTGTGCTGCCACCGCTGCCACCGCCAGCACACCTAATTATATCTGCAAATGAGATCGTTGAAACCGGGACTGTCACTGGGAGCCACCATCTCGGATCTCGGAATTAGAACCGAGCCCAGAGTCCCTGGAATGGAACTGGTGCTGAAAGCCTGAACTGGAGGACGGCAAGGCTCCAGGCTGCAAGCAGGGCCTTGGGCGCCAGTTAGTCAACTGCCGAGCATGCTGTTGTTCTTCGGCGCGTCTGGAAGCCTACCTTGAATGTCCTCACTCTTCACGGCCAATGCTACCTGGGGCCTATAGTTGTCTCGGAAACAGCTACCCAAAGGGCAGGTAAAGGGCAGAGACAGACCCGCCAACGTCCCCCATACTGGAGACTGCTAACCCTGTCCGGTAAATGCATAACTGCATAACTCAAGGCCTGAAATGCCGTTACTTCTCCTTATTCATTGTCCTCAATGCTATTGGTTGGTTTTCCGACAATACACGCTGCTACGTACCCTAGGGTATTGATACCGTCCTCAAATACTGCTAGCGCCGCTTAGTAAGCAGCGGAAACGCACCCCGGGATTCCCCTCGAAAGCCGACTGTCAGTCTGTCACTCTGCACTCAACTCTTTTACCCGCCACGCGAGCTCTCTTCCCAGCGGAAAAACAATCCCTGTCGCTCATTTGCCGGCTCTTGCCTTTCTGTCACTACTACATCACATCTTGCGTGGTCCTCGTGGCCGATCGCCGCCTCGTCTGAAATACTCGAAGTGGTAGGTGTTTCCTCCCCGGGCGGGCTCCGCTCTTCTGCTAGCAAGCAGGCTGGGTCAGGGCGCTTTGACACTCAGTCTCCAGTATCCATCCAGATCATGACATCTAACGGGCGACTAGATGCTGTCCTCCTCGCAATCAGATAACACGAGCCCCCGAAGCAGAAAATAATCTCCGTCGCTGGCAGCAGAGCGGAGATCCTTGGTCTCGCAGCCGTTGCCTGTTCAGGGTCTGTCCGAGGCTGTCGCCGCCCATCACAATCATATCCATCGCAGACCATCGCTAGACTAGACTAGCCCGCGGAGTACGGAGTATTATTATTCTGGCCCTCAGACCCCACGGCCTCGCCGGTGTTTCAGTGTTTCAGTTTTCAGTTTCACTTGCACTTTCCCTCCCACCACCATGTGGTGCTCCACGCACTACTCTAGTCCAGGTACCTGACGGTTCGACCCGATCTTACGCGTCCTTCCGGGCCCTAGAGTTAGAGTTAGCTCACCCTGCCATGCTCGCAATCAATATTAATCTGAATCGGACTCTGGCGTGGTCTGGTTCGTCTCCCCAGGTCCCAGGTTGTTTTTGGACGCGGTAAATAGCCGACGGTCCGTGGCCTGGAGCCTGGAGGGGAGGAATATAACTACTACGGAGTAATCCGGTGCATCCTGGTCGGAAATTCGTTGACGAGATCCACGGCTCTTCACTTCGGTCGTCGGCCTTTCTCGGGCTAGTCTCGCTACTCAGAGTCCCAGCATGTCATGTCTTGGCCCTCACTCCGTCCTGGAAGACTCGGCAAGTCGGCAGTATCCTTCGTGGGGAAGCTATCGGAATGTGGGTTGATAATGAACAACGGCGTTCATGACTCGCTAGAACGATCGAACAGTCGAACTCGAGTCGCACGTGGGACTACTGTCGACAAGGCTCGAGTCCTGAGGAATTTCGATACGTAGTCGATAGTTGATACGGAGTATATACCTCCCCCGAGTCGTGACCGCTGGACTATGTCTCGACGCTTTGTCCTCGACTCCTCCCTGCTTCCAGCTTCCAAGTTTTCCGCATGGAATGTTGGACGTTGAGTCGGGTTTGACTCTCCACGCTTATGAATCACTCGACACTGATTCCCTCCGGCTCGTCCCTGACCTGACTCGAAAAACCGTTGGAATCCGATCTCGCCCACTCAGCCTTGTCTCGAGCAGCCCTGCCGACGCAACCAAGCCCGACTATGATGGCATAGTATCCGCTCTCGCATGCCTTCAATCTGCCCGGAGCCGTGAGGCACCCTCGACGCGCGCTCAAAGCACCTTACCATAAACCTGAGTCGACTCGCCTGACCGAGGGAATTTCCGGGTGGATAGCGAGCAGACCCAACGGCTATCGGATCGTGACAATCCCGCCAGAAATCAATAGTTCAACGGGGATCAGCTCTTGTGGAGCCCGAAGATTAAGTTGATAATCAGTGAACATGACGACTGTTGGTCGCCTTGCTGGGTTGAGCTCGAGCGCCGTGGTCTACGGTACCCCAGCGCAGGACAAGGTCGACCAATTCGACCCTCGGATTTGGCGTCGCCATGCGAATAAAGAGTTGGAACTACAGTACACACGAGAGGCGGCAACATTCTCGTCGCCTGCATGATGTCAAGGAATAAATCATGACTGCTTGCCTAGGGGTGCCTGTTGCCTTTCCTTCTGCTACTCATGTCGCGTGCCCTAGGTTAGTTAGGCAGCCGGCCAAGACACAGATCGATCTTGGCTTTGGGAGAAAACTTACAGGATTGACCAACGTGAAAGTACCCAGGGACCCCGCCCTAGCCCCGGTGACGGACCTCGTGGAAAAACTTCGACTCGAATTCGAGAGTCACAATGGTCCGCTGCTTAGGCCACCCCCCTGGAACCAGATCCTAAGATAGCTTGGGGGATCCATGAACGGTGGCTTGGATCAAGCTACCCGAGGCACTTGTTTCAACATTTAACCACGGTTCCAACCTTGGTACCGCCTTGCCAACTGTATTCATCCAACGCGCATCACTTATGGCGATCATTTGATCATCAAAATCCTCTTGCGGTCGTTTATCCTTGCAAGCAGGACATGAGAGCCTCATAGGCGCCCTGTGATGAGCGAAGTCATGGCTTTCAGCTTGGCTGTTCTGGCCAGCAAATGGTTTCACTACAACAAACCTCGCGCCGCGAATGGAATGTGCCAAGGAGCATTAACCCGATCCCTCCCTAATTAGCAAGTCCAAGGCAATAAGCGTTGATGTAACGCCAGTGATGGAGACTCGCGACTTGCGTCTCACTGCAACGCAGTATTGTCTCAGCTAATGATACATTGATATCTCAATGACTTGTTATAGTCATCCCATATCAGGCGGGTTCTGCAATCGATAGGTGTGATAGAATGCTATCATCACGGGTTGTCAATAGCAGCAAAAGACATACGACCCTTCCACATCTTCTTCGCCCTACCAGTCGTTCTCCGTGTTCCATCTACCTTGACTCTCTACTAGCACCATTACTTATGTTTGCAGTGGAGCTTCGATGGCCATACTGATCCACGAGCGGCGCGGCAGACCGGCCAAGCACAACTAGTAGACCTGACGCATGAAGCCAGCCCGCAACGCTCGCAAACGAGCACGCCATGTACCCGACTTCTGCTAGCTGGCCGAGGGCTTGGTGTGCTCTACGCGTGTAGCGTGCCCCGAAGGAACGATCTTTAAACGTATCTGAAGTTCGTCGCGTAGGTAGTAGGTTATGCGTGTGGGCATGCTACGAAAGTCCCTCAACAATGGCCTCAGATTCAGAATGCTCGGACAGTGACGACTGTTTGGAGGTAAGGAAAACTTGATCATACAAGCATGATTCTATGAGTATCTATGGCCAGGCGGACTTTAGTGGAGCAAGCCCTCATTTCCCTGCACAACGCCCCTTTCCAAGCTATCTCGTGAAGCAAGGTCAGACTCTTGAGCATGATAGGCTCGGAACCCGGCATGCTTCAATCAGTGCTATTGAGCCCCCTTTGCTCATCAGGTCTCTCGGTTCCAGTTTCAGCCTTATGATGGGAGGCCTTCGTTGTTTCCCAATTGCCATTAAGGTTCGCATGAGCAGTCAGTCAGACTCCGACCAAGACGGGATAGACAAAGAGCACCCACGCCAAGGTCATCCAGAGCTCAATCAAGCTTACAGGCCTTGCCTCCCCCTTTCCAGGAAATGCAATGCCGTTTTTCTTTACCTAGCTTGCTTCGCATACATCCATCAGGTGGCGCTACCAAGGACCCTAGGTGCTTCCAACGCTTCACCTCATCTTTCAGATTCTTCAGCCCGTGTCACCGGTACTATCTACTATCCCCGACTTCCGGGTTCCGATGGCCGACGTACGATCTAGATTTAGCCTCGAGCTCGAGGGTCCTGTCAGTCAGTCAGTCAGGTCTAGCCCGTCGCCTGTACGACGTCGACACTTGCCGTCTTTGATAAATAAAGACAGGGAGTTTATCTAATGGCTGCGAGCCTGCTGCTGTGCGTACCTCAAGCAGGTACCCGTCGGCGAACGGTCTTTCGAGTGCCGGGGTCCGTCCGACTGGGGATCGTAGCACCTACGGGCATGGACATGGCGAGCAGAGTTTTACATAGATGGTCTCTCGATCGCATTAGGTACCCTATCTTGGCTTGACTCGCTAGAACTTGGTAGGTCGGAAAGGTCTAGATCGATACGTTGTCGTCCTCATAGGTCAGGAGGTAGGTAGGTAAGGTAGGCTGGGGAGGGGCAGAGCTACTGGACGTACAGTAAGCCGGCGTAGGTAATGGGATCAACTGATCCTACCTAGCTAGTTAGGGTACTTTGCCATCTGCGTGCCCTACCTACCCTACCGTATCCCGTAGGATATATAAATTTATAATAATCTCTCTCTATATATAATCCAGCCTACCAACACCTACACTTGCTGTAGATAGGTATAACTCTAGTCAAACAGCGCGGACTCTTTTGTAATCCACGATGCTGTTCTTATCTACTTCATGCTCATCTAACCCGCATAGGTCAGGGACATACACCAAAGTGGTTATGCCCTCAGAGAACTCGTAGCCGAGCTGGTACCCCGATTGCCAAAGTTACAGGCCAGGCGAGGCTGGGCTTGGGTCTTGGTAGCGTTGTTGATCCGGGTTCGGGGGCTGGGACCGATGGATACGCCTTGCAGGGCATGGCATAGCATGACATGACACACAGACGGCAATACTATGGGGGAATATTTCCGGCTACGAGCCCAAGTGGATTTTCTCCGCCTGCGCCTGCATGGTAACGAGGGCTTCGCGGGTGATGCGTTTCCTAAAGACGAGCTTGTTTGTAAAATCGATGGGGATGATAGCTGCATAGAGTTGATCGATCAGATCGTCCGACCAAAAATTGGTTTCGTTCTTGTGCTGTGTGGACACAGCTTGTACTAGTAGTTGATGACCTAGCTGCCGGGCATTATGAGGGCCTGAACTATGTATGAATGGCTGTTGGGCAGACTTTCGGAGAAGCCCAGGCCCTAGCGAGATAGGGCACCATTAGATATATTTATATGAATAGCTTCTAGCTTTAGTATAGCGTTGGAGGAGGACCATGCCAACTAGACCCGTTGCCGAGGGCCTGCGCCATTATATTCTAGTTATTGCTACCGGTGGTGAGCGAGTTGTTTGTTGATATATTTCTGCGCGTGGTGCTGCAGCCAGCGATATTACTTCATCAATGTCACTCCTAAGTGAGGTTGGCAGGCCAGTCATACCAGAGTAGTGCGGCGCAGGGCATGGAACTATCAGAATGGCGCCATGGAGATAAACCTTGGGATACGACAGACCAGACTTCAGGGAAATGCACAACTCTGACGCCCTCTCTAGTACCCAGCGCAAGATATTCTATTAATGGCGCGGCCAAAGCTCCCACCAAGATCCCGTTGAATGCAGTCAGTTCTTGCTCACGATTGATTGTTCAGGTCTCAGCCATCGGCAATGCCCCAGACAGAGCGCGTCGAATGGACGCTAGTCAGTTTTCTTTTTCGCGATTTCCAGGGCTCGCCAGCCCGAGAGGACTGTGAACTCCGCAGCGAACCCTGGACGAGGGAGCATGAGGGATGACTAGCAGTGTCGCCGCGCACGCCGTTAGGGATACCGGTACACGCTGCATCCTGGATGTAGAGTCGGGCACGCTTTGGAGGTCTCGGGTTTGTGGTGAGAAAGATTGGAGAGGGCGCTAGTGGGCTGTACCGCTCGTCATACAGGGTGAAAGAGGGCATACCTCAAGCTGCGAATCGAAGCAAGGGGAGTTCGAGGCCATTTGAAACGAATGAAACTATTGGAATCGACGGGCAACAGACAACACGTTGATATCGGTCCGCATTCTTAGGGTGCCGATGCCGTTATGCATGCTGACACAGGGCTTAAAATCGGTTCATCTTTCGCAATGAACTGCCATCCGAACCGTATTACGGTAAAGCCCTCAATCCGGCCTGAACTGATTGCCGTCTCCGTGATGCCGCGGAGCCGGGGGCGTGTCTTCGTGCCTCGAGCCCCTGACTAGCTGCGTATGGCTGAACTCGTGAACGGGCCTTGGAGGGCAGTAAACAAGATATTAGAGGTGCCCTCGTGGTTGCGGTAAAGGGAATGATGTCCGAACGTGTGGTATCGATCTGTAGATTTTCGCACACGATGGCTCAGGGAAGAAGGGTGTACTGGGTAAAATAATTCCTCTCAGAGGTATAGGTGGACAGGATATAGGCCACCTAGGGCAAACAAGGTGAATAGTGTAGCATGTTGGCATCGGGCTTGCAGGTGCAGTATGCAAAATGTGGAGGAAAGGGGATCATGTACCTTGGGTAGCTAGTGCCATAAACCTAGACTCAGCTGTAGACACAACGGTATCTAGCACACAGTCAATTCTGGGATACAACAAGAAAGGAAAGCAAGGGATGTACAAGCAATAAGAAAAGTTTCAGCACGGTATTTGCCTGGCAGGCGGACCGAAACCCCGGACACAAAGCAAGCTTGGATTCAAGTTGGTCCAAGGACCATGGCCGGTCGATTATTCAACCCTAGTGACTATTTAAGAACCCCGGTGAACGTCTGAAGATAGGTAGAACTTCGATTACTTAGCCTAAAGGGAGAGACCGCACAGTATCTCGGAAACTGGGATCATGAGAATCCAATATATATACGCGCAATTGTGTCTGGAAGCAGGCCCTCAGCTCCACGGCCTGTTCCGGTTCTGAGCCATGCTCGAGGTGTTTCAATTGGTTCTAAGACCTCGCCGCACAAACGAGGCATACGATGCCTGAGGGCTGGAGTTCCCATAGGTATCCCAACGATCTATGCTTGATGATGGACCTCAATGTCCGTTCCGATATCGGTATCGAAAAGTCATTTCAAAAGCCTTAACACATATGCGCAATTGATGCACTGAAGCCAATGAGGGGCAAATGATCGGAAATGGCACTGCAACTGGAGTTCTCACTTCGGTTGTGTACCAATTGGAGGAGAATATGAGATGTGTCTGATCGCTAGATTCCACCCTTGCTTATCGTAAACAAGGATACTGTTCCAGATAGGGCAGACGATGTGTCGAGGTTTCTCCGCGGTGGTACGGGCAATGATAAGAAGACAAGGAAAGAGGTGCTCCGTAGAAATGGTGGAGACAAAGTCTTCTCCAAATTCATGCAGAGTCGTACACCTGCAGCGACCAAGGCCGAACAAAGCCTCAAAGAGCTCGAGGATAGTCTGGGGTACAATTGTGGAGAGCGCGACCCCAACCCAATCTCGATACGGGTACTCCATAAATGTCTCGCGAGGTCGCGATGGGATTGAGCACAGATAACAGTGCGATGTTATCATGCACGTACCCAGTTCCTGGCGGTTGCCTTCAGGCCGCAGCAAGGGCCAATGGAGCCAGTCTGACGTGGAATCTGCTGAGTCTTATCTGGACGACATCCGCTGGCAAATGAAGGCGTTGAGCCAGTCTGGTTATCTCGATAATGATCACGTCTTTGAGACCGATCCTCGGCGCAGGCGCAGATTACAGTGTACCTATCTTCGTTCTCTGCTACTGCGATTGATTAGCGTTGCATCTCTGACCACGGCAGTACAAAACCCGGGGATTTCCCATTAGACTGTAAGCCGTTGTTGCGAGGCTTTGGAGGAACCCTTCTTTCTCTTATCTGGCCTCTGCGGGGTGGTAAAGCGCTCAGTCCATATAAGACTGCTGGAGAGCAACTCAGTGGATGCCATTCTGCGATCCGCTTTCTCAATCATCTCCTGGGGTGAACCGCCAACAGCAGAGACCGCTATTCTTTATACATGGAAAGTGCTCACGCTTGCGCTACCCTAACTCCACGGTCTCCAGTACCCCGATACCCTCCCAGCATTGGTCGAGACCCGGAACTCTTTTACGGCATCGTAAGACGGTCTCGGTCCCGCCCTAACCGACCGAATAGGGCTTTCTCTCCCGGCCTGTTAGAAGGTTTGGAGCTCAGCTTACAGAGCTCATACCCCGGCTCTTGGAGCGTCCTCCCTTTCTAGCTACTCTGTGCTTATTGCGGTTTTCTGCAGCATCCTGCGGCCTGCTCCGAGATCCGGGGCAGGGATGTGCCGTATTCGCCTTATTCCCGGCTGCCGAGTTTTTTTTTCCATATCCGCTGCTGCCGCGAAAATTGATCCCTGTACCAAAAATGGAAGTGCTCCTGGACGCCGCAATGAATCTGCGAGGCGTCTCCATCCAGCAAATAGTGTGAGGAGTAATCTTCATCGAGATTGATCATGCGAGCAAAAGTCGCCGTGCTGAACGGCTATGAGCATTTGACCTCAAGAAAGATGCTTACAATGCCATGCTGTCGACTGCTTTTTCCCCATCGTCAGCTCAGATGTCAGCCAGCAGAGCACTTGGTCCAAGTGACGGCACAGCCCGCGTCAGATCCACTCCATCCGCATTCCCGGGGAAGGCGGTCCAGTCCAACACGTCGTGGGTTTAATCATCCAAGTGATGGGTATGGCCAGTTCAAGGGCACTATTCCGCACTGCTTGCGGGGTATGCGCCAAGGGACGGTAGCCTATAGTCATTCTTCTGGCGGACTTTCTCGCCGGATGATTGCCGGTGGGCGGCACAGCGAGGCGGTAGAATCCTTTCGAGTCAGGCTCGGGAGAAAGGCGCTTTTTGGTGGTGGGACAACTTTGCCTTGCAGCAGGAGGAATTTGCTCCGGGCAAGTCTACTCCTAGCTGGGCGAAGTTTCGGGCACGCGCATTGCTTTTCCGGTCATCCTCGTCGAGATCCGAAGAGCCAGATCAGCGTTCAGAGTGCAGGTTTCCACTGCCGAGCATTCACTACTACCGGTACTAGTACTGGGGAAGATGAGGTCAACCGGAGTCCTGGTCCCTGGATCAGGAGATGTGCGGTACCCATGCGTGGCGCCGGCAGAGGAACTTCATCCTCAAGGGACAAGGAGGCGATCAATTTACTCGGTTTAATCTTATTTGCAGGTCCCCTCGAATTGGAGTTGGACGATCTCGACCGCCACTTCATCCACACCAGGACTTCTGTCAAATGCGCGGATTCCATCCGTTTGCCACCGGAAAATCACCCTAGCATGATTCAGGACCTGACGCGTCCCTTCATCAATGCCATTCAATGTCGGCTTACTCTTTGTTCTTGATAGTTGGGGTAAACAAGACCTCAATATGGGCAGCTGCATTGTTCGCTGTCCATCGCTGTTGATTGTTGACCAAGCAGAATTACGCCGAGGTTGCCTATCAGCTTATCAGAGCCAAGGTGGAAACCGCTCTCGCAGCCGCGTGGGATAAGGTACAACAACCGACTTGCCCGGCGAATGAACGAGTGTAGTTCTGATGGTGGATCCTCAGGTTTGTCTGATGGGCGGGGCTGTTAAGTTCCAGCTTCCCAAGTGTCTTCGATTTTGGAGACAAGAGTGGGTTTATAGAATCATCTTCGGAGGCTAACTTGTCCTGGACTGCAGTGCTTCACATTCGCGGCTCGCCACCAGGTTTTGGCTCCCTGAATAATATCAGACGCGCCTCTAGCAGTGTCAGCACGGACTGTGTCCGACTCAGTTGCCTAGGTCCCTCTGGCACCTCAGTGGCTGGTTGGAGGGGCCTAATGGCTTGCGGGCCAACCTTCCTCGACCTTGACCATCTCATTCGCGCACGCTCATTCGAACCCATCCGTTGCCACAGCAGGGGCCGTCAGCTTGGGCCTTGGGGAAGTATGGGGAGGCTCTTCTTACGCGGTCCTGAATCATCACCGGCTCAGTTTCCTTCTCGAGTAGGATGGGGGGTGGGATACCTTCAGGGACTTGTGCGACCGGAGTCAAAAGGCCGATAAACATCTTGAGTATCGAGAATGCTGACAACCAGAAAGAAGCAAACAACAGAGGAGGCTGGAAAAGAGCTGGACGACTCATGTTGAGGTCATCAGTCCACTCGAGCTGACAAGGGGCCCCGCGATCCACCACGGTCGGCCTTCTTGAATCTCGAGATGCGGATGGAGATGGCTCCTGCCTGAAACAGACTGACAGAACCACCGTTACCGCCCTCCGTTACCGCCTCGTACGGCTTCGGGTAAGATAGGAACTGACTTCACTACTCCATCCCAACCCAAACCTTTAGCAAGCCTCTTCTGGCTTCAAACACAAAGAGGTGTTACTGAAACCATGGTTCGGCAAGAATGAGACTGCAAGGGCCAGCGATCCCACCGTCTGCGCGACATCATCGTCGTCGTTGACTCGTCCATAGCCGGCTCAGCCCGGACTCGAGACTGTGTCTCGATGCCGGAGGCTTCGGGCATCAAAGCTCCTGTTCATCTCGGCATCTCTCCGGACCAGCCAGACTGCCCGATGTCGTCCGCCCCGCTGCGAGTCCTCTACTCCGTAGGCCATGTGGACTCGATGCTGTCCTATAACGGGAGCAAGCTTAACGCCGAAAACTGTCATCGGCTTGCCGAGTTCTTTCTTGTCGTCAACCGCCCTCCCAGTTTCACCCATATTGCCGGCTTGTCTAGACCCTCTGCTCTCCCAAGGGAAATGCGTGCACTAACTCAGGCCGGAGCCAATGGCAGTCCGCACGGCAAAATTGCGGCTATTTGGACCAAGCATTGACGGCTCAATCACGAGTCAATAGCTGGGTGTCAGACTGTCAGTGCGCTAACCTGAACCCGCATAGACCGCATGAACGGGGGCTTGCAGTTGCTTTTCCCTAGTGCAGTGCCATTGGTGGGCTTATCCTCTCCGATTTCCGCTAGCAGGGGTCAAGGCTGGGTACTTTGGCGGGTACTTTGGCTACGCAGCACCGCGAGATGCTCGTATACGAAGTACTTCGTACGCAGTGATCCGGCTCGAAGCGTTGGTGAGCAGTTGACCTATCATGCAAGTAGATGCAGACTATAATTGGAGATGTCGGCGAAGGGATATTAAGCTCGAATAAAAGTGGACTGGAGCTCTGCTGCGTTACTCCAGTCCTCCCCGCTGCATCAAACCGTACAGCCTCCCCGGCAGCGTCGCTGTATCTGTATTACGGTTACTTTGCCTTCTACTCTGTCGGCGTACAGAATCTGGCCTATTCATTCTGTTATATCTTGAAGATGTGAAATAACGCTTGCTAGGATACTTCGCTAGTTAATATATTAAGGACAGAAACAAGCGTCTAGTGCAGCGTCTAGCTCACGGTCGGTGCGGCACTGGCGAATTTCGCCTTCTTACGGCGGGAGAGCAAAAAAGACCGTCTGGACAAGAGAAGAATCCGGAGGCCAATGATGCAGCCGGCTGCGAGGCCTGACATGGGTCGTTTCTATTATTTCGCATATTACCTGAATCCACAACTCATCTGTTTATCATCTGAATGTGATCCTCTGCATCATCGTCCATCCTCCAACTATCTATCCTCAATTCTCTTACCCCCCCGTACAGTAGTATAGACTACCCCTCTCTTCGTGCCCCCTCTGTTGATTCGCGAATTGCGATCAATTGATTCAAATACGGAGTACATCGCATTTCCAATGCGCTCCGTCTGTATCGGCCGGAGCCTTTTTCGCGGTCCCAGCACAAGCCATAGCTCGACCCCCACAGCCAGAGAATAAAAAGAAAAGAGAAGAAAAAGCTGAGGCGACTGCCGGTATACACGAGCATCGCCGTCCTCCAGAGTATTATTGCTGGAGAGCCGGGGTGTGCATCCTGCCTCGCCATTCGGTCAGGATTAATCATCGTGATCTCACAGCCGATCCTAGCTTCCGCGCCTGCTGCACCTTCTTCGCTTCTTCCCTGCACCTCGCCTCGACCTCGCAAGTTGCAACGCTTGGAGCCGGCCTTCTGGTCGTCAACGGCGGGTAAGCTGAATTTCTTCCTCTCCAGGCTCGCGCTGCCAGGCTGACTGTCCTCCGCGAAGGGGCCAATTACTGCGCTTGCATTCCCCCTCCATTCCTTCGATCGGACTCTTCTCGTCGTTCTTATCTACGTCTCTCCCCTTCCCTGCACTATCTGCCTCGCTTCCTTTCCCGGCCTCTGCTCTTATCTCTTCTTTTCTTCTTCCTCGTGGCCTTCCAATTAGAGGGACCCACGAGATTACCAGCCCACGATCATGTCTGGGTTGACTCTCGGGGGAGGTTCTGGCCGTGTGCGACCGACACAAGCCGCTGCCGCCGCTTTTCCCACGCATGATTTCGCCGACCTCGATCGCTCGTCCTTTGCCCGCAACTCCAACCTGCCCTCTCACCACTTCGCGGCGCCCTCGCAGCTGTCCGACGACTTCTCGCTCGAGTCGCCCTCTGACTCGTCTCAGGTCCACGACAACTTGCTCCAGGACTCTTTATTCCCCGAATGGAAGGAAAATGTTCCTAGAGGCGTCGATAGCCCTGGTGAGATGCAGAAGAGGGATCCGTTAGCAACTCAAATATGGAAGCTCTATTCTAGGACGAAATCTCAATTGCCCAACCAGGAGCGCATGGAGAACCTGACTTGGCGGATGATGGCTCTTAGTCTGCGGCGCCAGGAAAGAGAACGCGCCCAGCAGCAGGCCCGGTACGTCATCATAATCGGGAAACATGGCGATCTTCTTTTCTTTTTTCCTCTGCTAACATTCTATAGTCTCTCCAGTAAAAATAGTCTGGCTCCTGGTATGAGTGGCATTGCTCAGCTCCGCCTGTCCGATCGTTCCATCCATACGCCCTCCACGGCTGCCGATACGCTCTCAGATCCCATGAACCTTGACGACTTCATCATCCCTTTCTCTCCTTCTGATCACCCATCTCCCATGACCACAAAAGCCTCCGAAGCCACGACGGCCGCCATCCCTATCAAGTCCCGCCGGGACCAACCCGCGTCCGAAGCCACTCCCGTACCTGCATCTTTCCCCCACCCGGCCCAGGATCAGCGGAGAGAAAGCGAGTTTGGTTACGTGCCGCGTAGAGTGCGCAAGACAAGCATCGACGAGCGTCAGTTCTTCAACCTGCAGATTCCTTCCCGCAAGCGGCCGGCCGAGACTTCGCCTCATGTGCCGCCCGTGTCCACCAGCATGTTGGTTCATGATCCAGACTTCTCGCATACTGTCCCGGAGTATACCTTGGATACCTCGTCTGGCATGGCGATGCATAGTCAGATGAACTCTCATCAGCTTACCAGTGGTCCCAATCACACTTCCCCGGGGATGACATTTGCGCTAGACACTTTCAACCTCGGCGATGATCCGATTCTTCCATCTGCAGGTCCGTATCAGCAGCATTTTACCTTCTCTCCGAGTGAGTCGCCAATGGCCAGCGGCAACCCTTTCGCCAACCTCTACGCTCAAACTCCGATTGCCTCTTCCCTGAACTCGACCGACTTTTTCTCTCCTCCACCTTCCGGCTACCAGTCGACTGCGTCGACTCCGCAGCCTGCATACGATGGGGAGCACTCGAAATATTTCGATATGCCTGTGGACACACGGACGCAGCGCCGCGTTGTGCCCACTTACGTCACCCAGCGATCGTCGAACCTTTCTGCCTCACTACAACCCCGGTATATGTACAACCAAGGCTCATCTCAGGATGTTCCGCAGCAAAATATTCACATGGGCGCCCAGTCTTCATCTATGCAATCTCCCGGCTTCTCCATCCCTCAGCACGTTGACCCAATTCAGGTACTGAACCCGAACGAATTCAACAGCAACCACGCCGCTATGTTCAGTTTCGGTGCCGACTCTGACAATGAAGATGATGACGGTACTCAATTCTCAAGCCGTGGTGGGTTGGCAATGCCAGCCGAGTTTGGTGATGAAATGATTGGTGATGCAAATGGCAACATGGCTTGGGATGCGTCCTACCCCGGCTCTTTCCAGTCGCTGCCGGCATTTGCCGCTCAACACCGGAGGCAGGTCACCATCGGATCCACAGATGTGATGGACACTCCCACTGAGTGGAACCAGGGCGGAAGCCTTGGTCGAACTCATGGGTCGGCTGCGTCCGTCAGCGAGGTGCGGAATCGGGATCAGGACCCGCGGCGGCAAAAGATTGCTCGCACTGCGTCCACGCCAAACGCGGCTCAGTTGTTACGCCAGAGCATGGCCTCTGGTCCATCCTCCCACACTTCTCCCAACACCCCGCCCGAGTCTGGCTTGAATAGTGCTGCTCCATCGCGGCCTTCCAGTCCAGGTGGCACCAAGATTGGCGAGCAGAATGGGCCCACCACCTGCACGAATTGCTTCACGCAGACCACACCGCTCTGGCGGCGTAACCCGGAAGGACAGCCGCTGTGCAACGCCTGTGGTTTGTTCCTCAAGTTACATGGCGTGGTGCGTCCGCTGTCACTCAAGACGGATGTGATCAAAAAGCGCAACCGGAACAGCGCCAACACTCTTGCGGTTGGCACCTCTCGGGTGTCCAAAAAGTCTGCTCGCAAGAACTCGGTTCAGCAGACTCCAACCATACCCACCTCTAGCCGGGCTCAAAGCAATACAGCGTCCGAGTCTCCTCTCGCAATGCCGGGTAGCTCCGGTCGAGGCTCTGGTGTTGTTCCCATTGCCGCTGCTCCACCTAAGTCTATCCCAGCATCTACTACGTCTCCGGGTGCAACCAGCAGTCGTGGTGCGGCTCAAGTGGCGCCGAAACGTCAGCGCAGGCTGGAAAAGGCCTCTGATGTTGAAATGGCTGAAAGCCCGACTAGCACTACCTCATCCACCGGACGGTCTAAGGTTGTCCCGTTGGCGCCGGCTATGCCGCCAGCGGCCGTCAACCCGGCCAACCACAGTATTGCTGCTGGTCAGGGTGCAAGCCAAGAATGGGAGTGGTTGACGATGAGTTTGTAGAGCTTGCAAACTTATATGTCATCTTTCTTCGTTTTTTTTTTTTTCTCGCGATGATATGTTATACGACATAGACCTGATGACTACACTGAGCTGGGATTCTCGCTAGAGCAGGCGTTTGGTGATTGAGCGGGACTGGGGGTCAAAATGGCTTCACGACGCTGGTTAATGGTTACGAGTGATGCACTTTCGGTTCGGTTTTGTCTACGGTCTACGGTCTCGGTCTCGGTCTTCGTCCTCTTGTTGTCCGTCTCCACCTTCGATCTTCGGGTCTCCTTACGTCTAATCTGGCTGACGATCAAGATATGTATGTTTGTGAGGGTCGTCATGTCTATGTTTGTGCTTGACTTGTGATTTTTGCTTGATATCACCGCGTCTGTCCGGTACCTGACCTTCGTCTGTTCTTCTGCTTGTTTATTTCTGTTTCCTATGTTTGTCGTTGCATTCGAGGTCAGGTCGGGCAGAAGTGCGCATCTCTTTGCTTTAGTCTAATAGATTATGATTGCTATGTATAATTTATTTCCCGACTGTGTTCGTAAACAGTAAATGTCTCAAGACGTGGTGAGTACTATAAGTGATAGGGATGGATGGTCCCCGAGGCCTGGCACGTGATTCACGTGACGATTATAAAATTTCCGGCCTCACAGTTTGAAGATTAAGAATCATCGACCTCAAACAATAAACAACAGCCATCCATTGAACGAACTACGTTCCTATTGACCGACCTGATCTCTTAACTACTAAACCTTTGATTCGTGTCCTATTTATCCCGCGCCGAGGTCAAACCCAACCACCCAGCCAAAATGGGTAACAGCGCCAAGAGAAAGAAGGAGAAGGCAAAGGACTTCGTTGTACGTTCCCTCATCTTTTTAGACGGAAATGATACTAACTCATAATTTAGAAACCTAAGCTCAAGGTCGGCAAGGCCAAGGCCAAGCCTGACAATTTCACCGATACGAGCTTCAAGTCGAAAGGTGGGCTTGCCCTTTCACCTCTTCTGTCTTGATTCTGTCTAGCTGTATGGATGGTGCATGATGGGTGCGCTGGGCTGGTGAGATGGATGAGATGGATGAGATGGATGAGATGGATGAGATGAGGTGAGGTAGTTTGGCATGAGCGTTATCCCACTGCCATCTGTCTGTCTGTCTGTCATCTGTCTGTTCGTGAGAAACATCACCAGCTCAGCCCAGCCCAGCCCAGCCCAGTCCCATCCAGTCCAATCCAGCCAAAGCAACATGAGTATCATCAAAAGCAAATACTAACAAACACAGCAATAACCCTAACCCAACAATCCCTATCCCTCTCGGCCCCCAGCACATCCACCCAATTCGCGCACCATCTTTCCCTCTGCACTTCAAAATCCGACACCCAGCGCCGCGACTCCCTCGCACACCTCACAACAACCCTAAGCAGCCAACCCTCGCACCTCCCGCCCCCGCAACCCGTCAGCCTCATGCTGCCTTCCCTGCTGCCACTAATCCTCGACTCAAGCGCCGCCGTGCGCGTCAACCTGCTCCGCCTGTTCCGCGCCTTGCCGGAGAATGACGTCCGCGACCACGTCCCCGCCCTCATGCCGTACATCCGCGCCGGCATGACGCATCTTGCGGCTGAGGTCCGGCTCAGCTCGGTCGAGATCCTGGGGTGGCTGGTTGGCATCGCCGGCGAGGAGGTTGTGTCTGTGGCCGGGGGGTGGGTCAAGACGCTGAATTGTTTCCTCAGTGTGCTGGGCTGGCATGTTGCGGCGAAGAGCAAGTGGACGTCGTTGGCGACATCTGCGTCTGCGGCCGCCACGACTCCGTCGGCATCTTCGGGCTCCTCGGGCTCCGCGTCAAAGGGCGGGTCCGGGTCCGGTGGAAAAGCAACCTACGGCAAAGCCGGCGCAAAGGGCCGCCCGCAGGTGCGGTTCCTCGGCGTGCTGGCGGAGTTCCTCGATGCGGGGATAGGGGCTTCGCACTCGCCGGCTATGGACATGTCCTCCGACTCCGACGCCGACGCCGAGTCCTCCTCCTACCCATCAACCAATTCTTTCCCCCTGACAACATTCCCCTCCCACCTCATCCCGGACTCCATTGCGTCGCCGTACCTCACGCTCAATCTTTTCGGGGCGCCGCGCGACGCGGAGGGCGAGATGTACGAGACGCGCGAGGACCGGTGGCGCGTGTTTGTGGCGCGCGGGTTCTTGGGTGCTGTGGAGCGCGGGCTGGAGGTTGCGCGCGGGGAGGGGGGTGAGGTCGGACGGGGCAGTGCGGGTGTTGCGAAGGTTGTTAGGGGTGCGAGGGAGGAGTTAGAGGGGGCGGGAGTGATGATGAGCTTTGATTGATTGATATACTCCGTCTTAGTTTCTGGGCTTGGTATGTACGGCGGGTGTTTCGTCATGGGCTCGGCGCTCTAGACTACGGCAGTCAATGGGTCCAGGGCGAGCAGGACAGGACCGGGCCTCTGCTTATGTTACTGCAGGCATCAAGCGTCAAGATCCAGCTCGGCCATTGGATGTACGACTCGATGTCCGTTCCCGTTAGCAGCAGGGAAAGGCAAGGCAAAGCAGAAGACATACCCAGATTACTGAGCGTACAAAGCTTCTACTTGGACATCGTACTAACCTGCCCAGGTTCCTCGAAACATGTCTCATATGTCCTATATCTTGTATATAGCTTGAAACGTATGCCGCGCAAGCTACGCCTATACTCCTATCCCATCTTTTAAACTCAATAGACCGCGAACCCCTTCTCCTTCCCTCCGAGTCCCCTTCTATCCCTCTCACGATCCCC
>RHLP01000196.1:0-83390 GCA_003719405.1 Aspergillus incahuasiensis | reverse complement strand
CCCCATGCACTGCCCTCCCCTCTCAGCCTGTGGTAGATTCTGGATTTTACCTCGTCGATCCACGGCCTTTCCCATGTTACATGTGGTTCCTGAAGATCCAGTCTGGCCTTTCTGCATCTTTTGCCACGGGGTTGCCGATTGCCACTCTACGGAGTAGGTATACGGAGTAGAGCCAGGCTCAACAGTTTCGCCCATGGGCCATCCTCGGATCGAATTGTGTCTTCAAAAATGATGGCAGTGAAAGCCAACACCTCCGTCAGAGTCTTAGCGAGGACCTCCCCTTATGCGGCATGCCTAGCTGGCTGACTTTGCCTTGCCTGTATACAAGCTCGGCATAAGGTCCACAGAGCGCCTCAAAGCCGACGGCCGTACACGTATAGAGTTCCAAGGTAGGCAGCATCATAACGGATACTATTTTATGCTTCTAAGCCTCTATCCCGAATCCTGGTGCAGCTTCACAGCGTCCCTTGCTGACGACGAGGTCCGCATACTCCATCGGCATTCCGCCTGCGCAGAAACAAACGCGCGTAGGCGATCCGCAGAGTGTGGCTGATGCCCCTGCCATCGAATTGTTGAGACAGCGCTACCAGCTTCACTAGCATCCCTCATCAGGCTGCTTAATTCCTTGTGGCTAAGCTTGCACATATACAATGCCAAGCTTCTATAGACTTTTCATCCCTGCATGCGGATGGTGAATAATGCCGTTGCCACGAGTCTACGGAGTGCAGAGTGTGCACACTCTACGAGTCACGGGACTACCAATGCCTCTCTCAGCGTCTCTCTACCGCGTCAACTCCCTTCTACACTTGGTCTGCATGATTCAAACCCAAGATAATATCTCAGTCGAGCTCGCCACTCGGCCTCGTCATTCCACTTCAATGCTAACCATACACACACTATTGAAAACGCGGCCTTGGCCCAAGTCGGCCTCGCCCAGCCTCCAGTTTCGCGGGTCTTGACATAGCCACTCCGCACGTTCGCGGAGCACCCTCCGCGCAAAATGACGCCCTTGCCTTCTTAGAATTTCAGATTTCAGTCATACAAACTGCGGCGGAGGACTCGGGATGAGCGCCTCAGGGTCCATGTTCGTGTCGCTTACATCCGTATCGGGCACAGCCTCTTACTCCGAGTCTGACTCCGGGGTAAGCCTTAGGCAGTAGGCATCTGCAGTTGGCGCTTAGGGCCGATGGTTTACTCTGTAAGCTTATAAGGCTCTGTTTCCCGCACTAACTTAGCCAGCGCCGTCCGTGTGCAGCTGCGCCTGCAGAAGACAAAGCTGGGAATACGAATAGGGCGCAGGAACTTTCTTTAAATGGACCTGACTAACAATAACTGCCTTGTGTACGCATGGCTCGGTATCGTACTGATAACCCTGCGGCTATCATTGACACCGAAAGGGCGTGTGTTCAAGCCTCTCCTGTGGGCTGAGGCTATCGCTGAGTCTATAATAATGAGTTGGTCTTCAATTCCATGGCCTCGGTCGTGCTGCGGCTCTTTCCAAGGTTGACAATAGGATGATCTCTGGCGCAGCAAGTTGCTCCTTTATACGCCCAGGTATAGCTGTAGATCTAGGAATTCATTCTTCAGCTATCCTGATTCGCTGGAGCATGTCTTGTTGTTTAGCCTTAACCCCGGTCATAACACTGTGTGACTCTCATACGTAAAAATATCAAAATTTCCTGATTCACTCTGGACCCTTCAGGACTGAGACAGATCACCTTCAGAACCATATTCTACTACTGCCTCGAGGCGATATTCAATCTTGTTCAGCATATACTATCATCGTAATTTGCTCCCGTGGGCATATACCTAAATAGTAGTCAGGAGCGTATATCCTTGGTAGGATCACATGTCTGGTTTCACTCGACACAGGCAGAGCCAATACTAGATATGGCAGAATTGCCAAAATACCTGTATGAGTCGCGTCTTCTCAGCTCTTTCAACATTCGGACACAATATATGCTTCAACATTGCCCCCTTGCTCTGTAGACCCGTGTATACTTCGGTGGGATGTTTTTCCTCGGCCCGGTCAGGTGATGTCGGAGCTTGCAGATTTTCTACGATGAAGTGTCTCTCCAGCATCACATCTTCGCCTTCTCCTGCCATCGAATTATATCCTTTGATTCTCATATAAACCTCACAATGTTCAAGCGAACCCTCCTCAGACAAGCTCAGGCCTCCCGGGCTCTGCTCTCTGTCCGCTCCGCCTCCACAGCGCCTCTGGCCGTCCGCCAGTCATCACAGCTTCAACCACAGCTCCTCCGTCCCTTCGCCCGTCTCCCTACTGCTCGGTCCTACTCCACAGAAAACAAGACGGAAACCGGCGAACAGAAGGAGAATGGTGCCGCGTCAGAAGCTACCGAGGACCCCTGTGCCAAAGAGCTAGAAGAGAAGAAGAAAGAGGTTGTTGAGCTTAAGGTAATTCACGCCCCAACTCTTCCCTGGTCTACTCGACCGCCTAGGATTGGAACTGACCGCATGAAAGGACAAATACGTTCGATCCGTTGCAGACTTCCTCAACCTCCAGGAGCGCACTAAGCGCGACATGGAGAATGCCCGCAACTTCGCTATCCAGAAATTCGCCGTCGACCTCCTCGAATCTATCGACAACTTCGATCGTGCTCTCCTAGCTGTCCCCAAGGACAAGCTTAGCGCTGCCAAGACTGAACAGAACAAGGACCTCCTGGATCTTGTCGATGGTCTGAAGATGACCCAGCACATTCTTCTAAACACCCTTACGAAGCACGGTCTTGAGCGATTCGACCCCGACCAGCCTACCGAAGATGGAAAGCCCCAGAAGTTCGACCCCAAGATTCACGAGGCTACTTTCATGACCAAGGTCGAGGGCAAGGAGAACGGCGAGATCATGTACACCCAAAGCAAGGGTTTCACGCTGAACGGCCGTGTCCTGAGAGTGAGTTCCACCAAGCTATATCAACCTTGAACCTCGGGCAAAAGCTAACATTATATTAGGCTGCCAAGGTTGGTGTTGTCAAGAACGACTAAACAGCTACGTTTCCGCCTACTATACTCATACTCGAACTCCATCTTCTCTGTACACTATATAAAACACGCCTACGCGCCATGAAAGCTTTGGTCTTACCCTATACATTTCTCGGCGTCCGCACCTGAAACCTCACCTTTATGCTCCTTGGATGGTCCTCTATTTCTGTCTATCTATGAACGCATATGTATGATACACCTTTTTTCGTATGATCGGGGGCGTCTGGACTGTCTTCCTTTCGATATCATGTCATCTCTTGTCCTGTCTAGATTCCTCATCACGGCGTTATGTTTTTACTCTCACCTCCCACCTCATGTATACTACCTCTTAATTTTTGACTGGAGACTGGATCCGTCTGTGTCTTTCTTTCTTCATTTTCTTCTACCGCATCGCTTCTAAAATCTCTTGGAATATCATTGGCATGGTACGGCATAGGGATCCTGTTCGAATCCATCTATCTACTGGTTTACAAGGCTTAGGCTTACCTTAGTTGGTGTGCTCGCGTTGCGTGCTCCAAGCAATGCCTGTCTTAACTATATGGGCCAAATCTAGGATAAAACAACGCAAAAGTCGTGGCGATCCAGATACACATCAATAGGATAGCGCCGTTTCCCGATTAGGGTAAGAATGCATAGGCATATACCCATATATATTATATATATATATATATATATATTGTCTGTCTATCATATCCCGCAATACCCAGCCGAACCAGTGCCTGTATTTACACGTCGATGGAAAGTGCCGGCTTACATCAACAAGTAGTCGAGATATAAAATGATGACTTAGAAACGTAAGCTATAAATTCAATAAGATCGATATAGCATGTCTCGCTCAACCCTCGCCTTAGATAACCCTCATCAAGTCACCAGACACCGTACCGACACCGTAACCAAGCAATCCATATATGCAAGGGAAACAGGAAGCTGGAAAACTGAAAACATTAGAGAAAACGGCACGGAACGCAACACAACCAATAAAGGGACCATTCGAGACGGAATATGGACATAGATACTGCAGTAGATGGACCGCCGCGCTCCGATCAAGCAATGTCAAGCAATAAAAGCACTGGGTTCAAATCCAACCCAGGAAAATCCAATCAACACTCCGTAGCAAAGACACTATATAGTGACGATGAAATGGATGGAAGAAGGGAGGAAGAAGAAATGACAGGGTAGAAGGGAGATGGGATAAATATATGAGAAGAGACAAAAGAGCCCTGGAACCGGTTGTCTATCACCTGCTTTTACCAGCCTTCTCGCCTTGTTCGCCGTGAAAGGAAACCGACCGATAGATGGAAAGAGAAGGAAAGGAAGCGATGACGGGAGAGATGGAGGGTTGGAGGGTTGTCCGTTGTAATGCCTCCCTATTAACTGATTGCGCCGGCTGGTGGGTATATGTCTCAGACACCGCAACCTGAGAATAGGTATGTTGAGGTGTGCGTATGTATGTTCGGACGGAAGTGCGTATATGTAAGGAGTCGAATGCAGGCCAAGAACGTTGAATGCTGTCCACCCAACAATGTGCGAGGAGCAGACCGAAGACAAGACCGCTAAAGACGCCAGACACCGATGTATGCAGAAGGATAAAGGCGGAAAGGAAGGTGTATGTGGATAAGGGGGGTGGATCGGATAGATGTCAAGGAAATAGCGAAAAGAATTCTTGAGAGAGAGGAAGTGAAATCAGGCCCCATCTATCGTATCCCCATCATCGGAGACATCGGCAAGCAGGGCGCCAGACGACGGCAACTTGCGGCCAGCCCCATACACCATTTCCATTAGTTTGGCCTTCTGCTTCTCTCTTACAGAGCGAAGGTAATCGTACGTCCCTTCCAAGCCCTTAATCTGGCCATCTATCACAGCCTCAACGGGACCTAGAGTTCGCCCCCCGCTCCCACCTGAGTCCACGGCGCCGGCGAAGCTGACAGAATCATTGCGCCTAACGAGCGGACTGACGAGTTTGCGGCGCAGTGTTTCGAGATTCACTTTCAGTGTCAGGAGGCGCCCGCGATGATCCATGAGCAGGTGCTTGTTGGCGACGGTTCGACTGCGGACATTTGCCAGTAGCCTTTTGTTCTTCTCATACTTCCTCACCACGGCAGCATCCGGACCAAGGACGCGGGTCCAGAGGGAGCTGAGCATTTCGCCCTCGGCGCGTTCTTGGGCATCGGATTCACGGACAACCGTGCGCTGAAGATTGAGGAACTGACGGTCGATTGATTCGAACAGGGCGAATAGCGCCGTTGAGTGCGTCAGCTCGCTGTTAATTGACTCTTCGAGTACAGAAAGAAACTCGGTAAAGGTCCTAGTGAGAGTCGCGCGAGTGCGTTGGGCCGACGTTTGCCCGAATATGACGGTGACGATGGTCCCAAACGTGGTAGGCGTTGTAGTGAGCTCAGTAGTGCCATCGCCGCTTGATCTTGCGACTCTCTCCAGGGTGCCGAGTCGCGACAGGAGGTCTTGCATGTTATCAAGGACAATGGACGGATAACTACTTGGTGGCTGCGATGACAAGGTCTCCAACTCGCGCTTAGCCCAATCCATCACCAGGAGGATCGAGTCGACATCCGAGTCAACGTTGGCGAAGAAGCGCGTCAGCTCTAAAGAGAGCGACTTGAGTGATTCGGACAGCTCATCGAGTTGGCGGACGATGATCGGCGCGCTGGTCATATTGGTCCCGCGCACCGACTCGCTAAGATCCCAGACGGCCACACCTGTCTCTTGTAATGTTCCGATCTGCTGCACGCCATTCTCGGAATAGTAGATTAGCGGCTCGAATGAGCGCGCAAAGCTTGAGAGCTTCACCAAGTCTGGTATCGCTGATGGAATACTGGGCATGAACAGCGTGCGCAAGAATGCGATAGACAGGAATGCGATCACGACGGACAGGGTGGTGTTGGACTTGGAGCTAGTCATGCGATTGACCTTGCATCGCAAATAATTATAGAATGCGACAAATGGTTCTCGGTGTTGAACTTCGGCGCGCACAGCGAACCTGATATCTTTGAGAGAGATCTATGTGTTAGTATATCCCGCGCCAGCAAGCTGGACAGGGTCATCAAACCATGAATAACCTACAATTGCTAATGTGATTATCGTGCTTGCTGAAGTCCACGGTCTCGTTGTCAGAGATCATGGGCCGCAGAGGCATTCGCACTGGACTGGGCGACCGGCCCTTGAGTGGTGAATCTGTTTCTGGCGGTAGCGGTACTCTGGCGGCGGCGATAGCGTCCACGGTTTCGGCGGAAAGGGCGCGGCGGCTTACCAAAGGAGCCTCTGGCGCATCTTCATACTGCGGGCTGGGTTCGCGCGACTGCGTTGGACTAACTCCCACAGTTGGTTTCAGCCCGAACCGCTCGTGGTCAATCTTGCGCGTGTAGGGCTGGTGTCTATACCACCCACTATTTGGGACATCATCATACCTTCTTCCAAAGCCAGGCGGCGACCAGGGTTCATGAACCGGTGTGATTTCCTCCTCTTCGCAATCCGACTCCTCCGACCTAAAACCCGAATGATGTGATGGAAGACCGAAGATGGGTGAGCGGTGGCGATTGCTTGTATTCTCAAAGTCCTCGAGCGACGCATCCATTGATGGATGGTCATCGAGAAAGTTATCTAGCTCGTCCAGCATGATGGACGGCGTCACGCGCACGGAATCCTGAAGTAAAACGGCCACTCTCGATGCTATATTTCCCCGGACGTCTTCAATAAACCGCCGGAAGTGGTGGTTCACGAAGGGAGGGGGATGAGGGTTCGCAAGGGCGCTAACGTATAGATTGCTGTACTAGCAGGATGGAGGTGGGGGAGGTGCAGAAGAGTCGAGTCCAGCAGGACAAAGTAGCGGGGAAGAGATAAGAAGGAATAACACAAAAGCAGGCTCGATAGAAGCAGCTGCAGCGACAACGCAGGTGTTGAAGAATAATGCGACGGCGGGAGGGACCTTGATTGATGCCTGAGGACTAGCAAGCAGGGCTGACAAGTCACGGCGCACGAGTACCGGAAGGGAGAGGAGGAGTTACAAACGACTTGCATTGAACGGTATATAGATAGCAACTGGGAAATGCCCTCATCGAGAGCGTTTCAAGACTGTTGGCCACGTTAGTGGTGCTGGAAAAGGCACCGATACTTCCAGCCTGGATGCCTATGTTTCATCCAATACTCAGAAGTAGAAACGAGTAATCGACGAGGTCCGAGGGAGAACGAGATGCGATGCTTGGTAGTCCCTCGCATGCGCCTTGAATCGGTCTTCTTTGTCTTGCTTGACTTTGCCTCGACCGGGTTCATCAGTCGAGGTGCTGGGGAATTTATGAGGGGGCGCAGGAGAGGGAGGCTGGGCCAATAACGCGATGCACGAGCGGTCATGTGCTGGCCTCAACCTCTCCAGGTCCTTCAAGCCGGTCTGCTCCGGCCGCTGGCGATGGCTTTCGAGGTCCTCAACTGTGTCTGATGCACGAATCAAATGCCCCGAGGCAGTCTTTGGCTTTTTTCCGGAGTCGGCAGGAGTCATGCCTTAGGAACTCCCCTCATCCCAGGCTTGCCAGCCAATCATCCCATTATGCTACGATGGCATTCCTGGAGTAGATCGTCAAGCGAAGGGCATGTTATTGGGCAGCAAGCAAGAACCGAGAGAAGAAGAGCTGATGTCGCCAGTTAGATGATGGGTCCTTTGTCTCTGCAGTCTGTCGATCCGAGTACTAGCAGTTAAGCCGATAAGCCGTCTTATCATGAGGATCGCTCCCAAGTAGGCCCGTGGATAGCCCGTGTCACGTGTGATGACGAAACTGCAGGAGACTAAAATTAGTAGATTAGCAGGTCATCGGGCAGACAGGAAAGGGAATGAATAGGGTGTCATGAGAGGAGACTCTTTATTCATTATGGTACCATGATACACAGAAAGCTGAAGAAAACATAACCGTAAGGAAACCGTGGGAGTATGAGAAATAGACAAGGACGGCGAAGGAAACAAGACTCTATGCTATCCACAATGTCCCGACGCTTCAAAACCAGGTCTAGAAGGTGTAATATTACAGTGCCCGCCTGTCACCTAGCCAGAGGCCCGGCGATCCCTCAGATGGGCGTTTTATCTCGTCGTCTAGTCGCGAAACATTTAAGCAGTGTTCTCCTTGAGGTAGCTGTGGAACCTGTTAGTTTCGTGTCTTTCGCAATAGTGAGCAGCGTAACATACGTGATAAGGTCGTTCCTCTCCTTGCCCTTCTTGAGACCACCGAAGGCCATCTTGGTACCGGGGATGAACTTCTTGGGGTTCTCGAGGTACTTGAACTGTTCGGCGCAAGCACGTTAGAAGTCGCTCCAGATACAATTAGTGTCGCGGCAACATACCAGAGTGTTCTCGTCCCAGGTCACGTCAGCCTGCTTGTTGGCGTCGGTGTAGGCGTAGCCGTCGGCCTGACCGGTCTTGCGGCCAAAGAGGCCGTGGAGGTTGGGGCCGACCTTGTGGCCGCCGTTCTCCTCGACGGTGTGGCACTGCTTGCAGCGAGTCTCGAAGAGCTTGGCGCCCTTGGTAGAGTCACCTGGAGAGAATAGTTGATTAGCGTTCTGCTGCGCTTTCTTCTTCTCCAGCTCTTCCAACTCGGCCTCGCGCATGCTGAGAGTGGTGGTGAAACAGTAGGCGTCGAAGCTTGTCATGATTGTAGAGGGTTCACGTATCCGCGATTGTGGTAACCGATTCAGATGCGAAGTAGGAGCGAAAGCCACGATGGAGTGGCTTGCTGACAACCGTGATCCCAGAAGCAGATGAGATTTGTCGGCTTGTGTTAAAGCTGATACACCCTCACAGCAGGTTGAATACATCATGCAAACCAAGCCCATGTCTCACCTATTCACTCACACTGCCAATGCACGCAGTGACGTGAAGCAAATGCCACCCCCAGCAACAGCGCGCCGAACCAGGACAAAGAGCCAAACACAGCAACTTACCGGGAGAGTAGGAGTCAGCGCCCTTGGCCATTGTGAATTATAAGAATATAGTAGTGGAGGAGAGAAGTATAGAGTGGTATAGTACAGAAAGTTGTAGCAGGAGAAAGTGAAGAGCAGAAGTCAAGTCTAGCAAGCTGGCCGAACGGAAGAAAAAACTTGGAGCGAATTTGTAGAACTGGATTCTTGGTCGCGCCCCCGACGTCTCCCGTGATCCGGGAATTAGCCAATCAGAGCCTCGATGATTCAGCGCCTGAACGGGCGCTGCCGGGTCTGAGGTCAGGAATCGGTCACCGCAGTCAACAAAGAGGCTTGCTGGCTTTGATTAGGATGGCTATATTTACTATATATGCTATCTTCTCGAATTTGTGCGTGAAGGCTCTGCCTAGAAACCATGCATCGTAATATTCATCCCACTAGAATCCTGTTAGGGTGTTAGAGAAGCTGTTAGTCGTTCATGCCGTCATGGCATGATCTCATTCCAGCTCACAGTACGGAGTACGGATAAAGAGAGCTGTCGGGATCTGGAAGCTGGATGGTCGCAGTGGATTACGGCAACCGGAGTAGCCATCCCCGTAATAACAAATCTGCTCGCTGCTATTCGCCTGCCAGGGTCCAGGGCGAGCTTTCACCGCTCTCCCCGGCTTTGGTCCGAGGTGGCCTGATGCCTTAGCAGCCAAGTTAAAGATGCCTTGCGGCCTGAGGAGCTCAGGCTTCGAAGCTGATATAGTCACATGACATCAGAACTCACCACCAACGCAAAAAGTTGGATACCGCAAGGTACACCAATCGCAAGCCGAGAGCCGCCAATTTCTCGAAATGTCTCGCGCACCAATCCCCCGCTTCCTTCTCCCGCGAGGATTCCCCTCACAACAAGTCCTCCTCTCGCTTTCCCGTTCCCCGCGCCCCGCCGGACCTTCAACCCGCTGCGCATCAAGCAAGTCCAAAGCCAAGGACACAAGCCAAAAACCGCGTGTCCTCGCCCAACCAGACAAATTCCGACCTCCGTCACACCCCGCGCGCCGCGTCGTCAATACCCGGAATGGCAAGGTCGTCAACTACCCGGGCCCCAAGTTCAGTGAGAAAGAAGAGGCGGAGCGCGCGAAGAAGGAGTACCCGAATATGTTTCCGCCTGAGGGGACGGTCATGTTCCGGTTCCTGACGAGTCGTTGGATTCATGTTTGGATTGCGATGGTATGCTCTACCTAATGAGGTTTTCTGCCTATATTCGGGTTCGGGTGAGCTAATATTTTATGCCTAGGGTGTATTGACGAGTATGGCAACGTTCACCTTCACGACTAACTTCAGAGCAACGAGTCCATTTGCGCACCTTCTGCCGCCCTGGTCGGCGCTGTTCCGTCATCCGATCGATACGGTTTCGCAGGCACTCTCGGTGTTTAGGATGCATGTGCAGCATAACTCTATGGAGACGAGGGAGAAGCGCAAGAGGCGCGTGGATGATGCGGAGAAGAGGAGGCAATTCCGCGTTGCGCATGGACTGGAGGAGCCTACTGAGGAGGAGCTGGCCAAGGAGGGTAAGCTAGAGCAGGTAGATGATCAATCGCCTGTTGCTGCTGAGGGTCAGGTTCAGGGTGCTGCTGGGGAGTACGTGGATTGGGAGGGGAAGAAGAGGCCTGTTAAGAAGTGGCTGGGGATCTGGTAGGCTTGGGCTGTTGCAGGTGGATTGATGTCCAAGCTTTAGTGAGCATGTGCGCCGATGGGATTGTATTGCTTCCTACTGCAAGGCGAACGATAAGGAGTTATGTATAGTATAAAGACTTGATAGTCTTTTTCATCTCATGTATTATGTGCATATACATGTTCATTGTCATTGGTACTCTAGCTTCATGCGGACTCATTCGCGATTGCTACCCAACAGGGTCGGATAAGTATCAGCTCAAATCCGAAACTTGGGTTGGCGAATTGAGCGGATTAAATCGCAGGTGTCGGCAGGTGCCCGTCAGTCGTCCAACAGCATTTGTACCGAAGGGTAAGGCCTTATTTCGTGACCCATAAGTTCATCCAACCTCCACTCCCTCCAGCCCCTCGAGAACTTCGTCTCCAACACCACCCTGCTCCAACACCATCTTAATCATCTTTGCGATCGTGGCCCTCTTCACACCACCCCGCCTGGGCTTCCATACACCAGGCACTTCCTCCTCTCCAGTAGAAGGGTTCACAGTCGTAGACTCCTCCGCTACAGCTGTCGAGCCTACTGTAGCCACATTCTCCGCGTTCGGAACACCCGGCTGCGTAAGCCTCGACGGCGGATCGATGGTGCGGATCGAGAGGAGTTTTAGTCGACCCGAGTCAGTGTCGTGTGTTATTGAGATTGCGAGCACAGCGTCCGCCACCGCGATTTCTTCACGGCTGGGGTCGAAAATAATGTTATCCGCCACGGAGATAACGAGAAGCGTCACCGGGGGCCGGACCTTGTGCACGGATACCGAGCCGGGGATAGAAATCTTCGCGGGTTTAACGCGGGGGTACAAGTATTCGGCGGCGTTCCAGTCGTCGTCAAAGAAGGGGTCTTCTTCGCCTTTTGATTTGAGTTTTGGCAGCTTCGTTGCCAGGAGTGCAAGGTGAGTTGTGAGGGAAAGGAGGGGAAGCGGGTAAGATAGCGGTTGTGAAAGGAGCAGGACCTATACATAATCAGCACCTGTCCAAGTACGGAGAATTAACCAAAGAAGGGCGAGAGCTCACATCAATATACAACCTCCAGTGCCACCTCCGGTTGATGACAAGCCGCCCCTTTAAGCCGCCCACCATCTCCCCATCGCCCTTCTCCCCGCCAGAAACAGATTCAACCAGCGGCTCTCTCATCATCTCCGAGAGGAAGACTGGTAGTGCATCGTCATCCCGGAACCCGGGAATCTCAATCGCCATCTGCACCCACGAGCCCTGCCCGGAGGTCGCGACATTACCCTGGCCATCTGCGCCGGCCTCGCCGTTCCCCTCGGCACCATCCAGCTGATGCGCCTGCACGCCCAGGACCGTCTTTTCAACTTCCGCCTTCACGCCCACAATAGCCTGCGTACCATCTGCGAACCCGACGCGTGCGCTGCCATTCGTCCCTGGCAGGATATCTGTCTCTGCTGCGAGGGGCCGGAATTGTGTTGGTGAGCGGCCGTCTGGGCGGATGGGTGTGCCGGGAAGGGAGAGCGAGGTGTAGAGATAGGATAGTTCGGCGGGAGAGATGTGAGGGGTCTGCGAGGCAGAGGAGGCTTGTCGTTGCGCGGCCATTGTGTCGGAGTTATGAGCGCGAAATTTGTAGATGCGGGCTAGCTAGGAGCTAGCGCTTTGTGCTGTATACGTCGCAGCGGCAGAATTTGGGTATCAGTAGCTGAGTATACTTTTTTTTTTCAATCAGAGCTAGAAGCATTCCATGCTGAGAATGTGAAATGAAATGGTTTGTGTCGAGGAAAACTGCTCCGCATGCGCTGGATGCTGGACGCCGAAATTCTGCTCATGCGGGCAATCATTGTTCCATTCCGCTCCAGTTCATGAAGTAGCTTGGGAGTGTCACAACATAATCGCTTCATAGTCTTTACTTGCGAGCTTCGGGAAAGCTGAGTTAGATATAGATGCGGTTTGAAGAGAAGAGTGAGAAACTGATACGTTCACTTTGTCTATTTATTGGATGTACACGACGGTTTCTCCGCCGGAAATAGGTGCTATATATATTACAAAATAGTTGAAGCGAACCACCCGTGGTCATCGCGAGTTGTAAAAGTGTACAGGATAGAAAGGTATTTTGGAGTGTCGCACATCGTTTCCCATTGACATAGGCTAACAGTAATGAGCGCGGGGTGATTGTAGGGGGGTGTTGATAGTGAGTAAAGAGAGACAAAAGAAAAAAAAAAAAACGTATGTACGAGGCTCAATCAAGAGACCAGGATGGATGGTGAGAGGGTAAGTATATATAGGTAGGTGAGAGTATATAGAGTGAATGATAGGTGAAGAGAGCCACGACCTGCGCGGTCGAGGTCAGAACATGGCAAATATGCACGAGGGAAAAGGCAACGGTGCGAGGCCGACTGTATCTATAAAGGGCCTTTGGGGTATGAAGACAAAATGCCGACAAATAAGAAGAAAAAACCCTGGGCTATCCGAGCCCTATAAAGCAGAAGCAAGAGTAACAGAGTAAGGAAATGAGAGTAGGAAGGGGAATCAAGGTGATGAAAGAGAAGAAAGAAAGCAATAGCCGACACCGTATCCCAAGCGCCTTATGAGCTAACAACCACAAAACTTCCCTTTTGATTATGTATACACGACATTGCAGGTAAAATGTCAAGAAGAGATGCGCGACATATTCCCGAGATATCCGATATCAGATGGGGACATGCGCTATCTATAGGTGGAGCCTGTCAGAAATTTTGTTGAGGCTGGGTTCATCCAGTCTCCATCGTCGTATGGCGGTGTAGGCCACTGACGGGTCACGCTTGTGGTCATGGACTTTTCGTCCAGACGTTGGTTCGGTGTAGCTTCCGGGTTGCCAAAAGAGACGTCGTCGCACTTTGCCGATGGTGAAGGCGTGGGGTAAGGACTAGGCAGGGTGTGAGAACGCTCGTTGGTCATACGATGGCTGTAGTTTGACGATGTGTCCGACATCTGAGCTTGCGCAAGACGCATAGCAGCGCTGCTCGCGGAGTGCAGGACTTCATCCAATAGCTCATCCTCTTCTTCAGGAGTCTCGTAACGGTGAACCGGGTGGCTAGTCATCTGCATGGCACGTCGGGTGCGGCTAGATACTGGGCCACCGTTACCGCTCGTTGAGGCCGGGCTATCTCCCATGGAGCGAATGGACCCTTGGGGCATTGACTGACGCTTGGCAGCCTCGAGAGACGAGATGCTAACCGGAACGTTTCCCAGGGCCGCCGCGTCCATAGAGTACTTCACGCTCTGAAGGGCCGTGTCCAACTCTGACATGTCCGAATTCTGTTTCACGTCGTTGACGTTGACGGAATCCAAGGCTAGCGACGAGCGGTTTGACCAAGGCATACATCCAGCGTTGGCTTCGACATCATCATTCATCGTATTCTGATTTCGGCCAGAAAGGCGGCGGGCGCGTTTTCGAAGGTGGGAGAAGAAGCTCTCCTTCTGGCTGATAGTGCTGGTGCTGTTATTCCCCAGGCCGTTCAATGCTCTCTCGGCTTCTTGTCGATGTACATCGCCGTAGTGATTGCCGTGAGAGTTGACCGAGAGTTGACGACCGATCTTCTTGTTTGCCTTGGCTGCGTTGCTATTGGAGTCCTGGGCTGGAGGGTTGGCTTGGGCGGTAACAGCGTTGGAAAGAGGAGAGACAGGGCGAATCGAAGGGAGAATTGGCATCGGAGCTCCATGAGCCCAAGTGGCACGCTTGCTGGTCGAGTGTTTTGGCTTTAGAGATTGTGATTCTACGGTCGAGTCGTGTGCAAGTGTTGGCTTTGAGGGCTGTTCGGGTTCAGCAAGAGCAGGGCTCTCTGACCTCCCAATCAATGACCTTCTGAACCATGATGGCTTGGATGATAGCGTGAGGGAATCGTAAGTCTCCTTGGTGGGGGATTTGACGCTCTTTTCCGACTGCTTGCGACCGAGTAGCCGGGCAGTAGAAGATCTCGGTCTTAAGCTCAGAGGATCCACGCTGAGAGGATCCACTGCATCAGCGAAGTATTCGTGCTGCATGGCCTGAGCTGAGGTAGGCCGACTCTTCGGATCCCACATAAGACACCAATTGACAAAGCTACAGAGAGCCGCCGGGAACTGTGGGGCTGGTAGTTTTCTCTCTATCACATGGGGGGCCATCTAGAACGGGATCAGTTGGATTGCCACATCCTGGATTAGACAAGACATACCCTGGGAAATGTGAAGCCTAGCTTCTGTGCCAGACGAGAGCCGTCCTTCCATTCACCACCACCGATCTTAGCGCCCGACCTGTTGTACCAGTTACCTGGACTACCCATGAACTCGCAGATGTGCCAGACTTGCGCAACCTCGTTTTGGGCCGGGAAAAGAGGTTTGAGCGTCGCGATTTCAACAGCCATGGCACCTACAGCCCACATATCTACGGGCGCAGAGTATTCGCCCGCACGCAGGAGAACTTCAGGGGCGCGGTACCATCTCGTTGACACGTATGTCGTGTATGGCAACTTGGAGTGCGTCTCACGAGCAAGGCCAAAGTCGGCAATCTTGACTGTATAAGCTGGAGGGTTTGAAGGGGGTGTAACGAGGCTGGAGTATCGGCTGAAGGCTGAATCGTTTGGTGCGGATGTGGATACCAGGATGTTTTCTGGCTTAATATCGCGGTGGAAGAAGTGATGGGCGTGGATGTGATCGAGGCCACACAGTATCTGGTAGAGAATGCTCTTGACATGCTTTCCGTCCAGGTAATCCTCGTCCCGATCCTTGATCAATTGGTACAGATTGCCATCCATGTACTCCATGGCGATGTGCAGCTTTCGGGAGAGTGGGTCAAGGAAGATGTCAAGGGCGGGGACAAGATGAGGGTGAGGGGGGAGAGTCCGGAGAAAGATAACTTCCCGCAGTTCTAAGCAGGGAGCCAACGAGTTAAAAGTTTTCTTCATTGTTTTGATGGCAACCTGCAGTTAAGATCAGTATAACAGTCCTTAGTCATCAGGCAAGTCGTCCTACCAGAGTTCCCCGGCGGGCAATGTTTGAACCGCCGGTTCGTACTCGTGCTACCGAAACGCTACCAAAGCTCCCATCACCAACCTCCTTCAATATTTGGAATCGGTCTGAGAGCGTCGCCATTGAGGTGGGAGTAAGACCCCGCGAGGGGTGTTCGTAGCAGACAGTCATCTTGTCTTCTTTACTTCTCTGCCAGCAGATGAAACCAAAAAGAGTTTCGAGGACTGACATCCTGGTTAGCCCGAGGAATTGATGCTATAAACACCAGGCACTTACCCAATTAATATAATATTTCGAGGGATTATATAGCTCTTCCGATGGAATGGTGGGATCGATCAATGGAAGGCTGTCTTCATCATCCGGAGTCGAGCGATTTCAAAGCTGCGGAGAACGACAGCGGCCACTGCCCATCGATGTTGAGAGACGAAGTAGTAATTAAGTCCGGCGGAGGATTGCGGTAGAGGAAGATGGAGACAAAAAGAGGGGGAAGGGGGTAGTCATGTAGTTCGAGAAACAGAAGCCGAGGAGCAGAGAAAGAAGGATGTCTGGAAGGCAGATGGAAGACCCAAAACAGTGGGAGTGATCGTTGTAAAGAGAGGAGCGGGCCCCGTCCAAGTGGGAACCACTATACCAAGGGGGTTCCGGCTTGATTGAGCTGGAGCACTCCGTAGGGTAGTGTGCCTATTCGGGAGGAGAGAGCGCAGCCCCTGACGCGGTGACAGCTATTTCCCGAGCTCTGAGCGGCGGCGTGGAGACTAAGAGGCGGTCGAACAAAGATGAAGAAGAGCGGTGTTGTAGATCACAGCAGGTAATCAAATGACGAACAGACGGGAAATAATACTGCAGTGGATAACAGAGGGGTCTCTTATTATGTCAAGAGGAGTCTGGACAAACAAGAGGGCGGCCCTATGCTGCTGCTGACATGGAAAGCACCTGCAGAGGGGGAGGGCGTCTGATGATGTGGGATGGGATAAATAACCAGGTATAGACCAGGGCAGGAAGAGAGCGACACGGAGGTGGGAAGACAGGAGAAGCTGGAAAGGAAAAGACAAGAGGCAAAGAGAGCGACAGCAGCAGTTTGTATTATTACTGCGAAGTGATTATTGATTGATATTGTTGTGAAGGAGCGACAGGGACGCGCGAAGAGTGGTCAGAGAGAGCAGCAACGCGAAGGGGAAGAATCAAACAGCGCCAGTCCGGGCAGTTGTTCGTTCGTGTCTTGTCTTCAGACGACTCAGACTCTGGACTCTGCCTAAGTAAACTAACACCGACTAGTCGGCCAGCGCCAGACGTTATTCGACGGCCCTGACTTAGCGCTGCCACCGTTGGTCCCGTAAATGCAAATTACTAAATTGGCCGAAATTGGCCGGCCTGCAAACGAAATTCGAGACGCCCTCAGTCTTTGCAGACAGTCGCTCTACGGATCACCTGGAGCAGATAATATTGCTGCTGGCAATTATGACGAGTAAATAACAATGGCCATAGCGAGGCAGAGGCGGGAGACTCCATAGGGAGCCGGGCTAAAAATACTCGTACCTTCGTCAGCCCTGATGGGGGTTGAAGAACGGAGATCCACACCGCGTCCATGGATGGAAAAGGAGTTTGTCATGAGCCTATAATTATTGTTGCTTGCCGCGGCTATACTACCGCCTGCAATACCGTCTGCAAATAATGAACTCCTTCTCTCCGGATATCTACTGTAGGGTACATAAACCGAAGGGCGGCTTCGCATAGCATGATCGGGACTGACAGATCATCGCGACGATGCTGCCTTTTGATACATAGCAATTTCCTTTTGCCACCTATCTACGGATAGCTGGAGGATTCCTTTGTTTCCAGCTGTTAGCCGAGAGCTCGGTACTTTGGACTGACAAAGTCTGATACAGCGCGTGTTTTACTAGTATAGCTGTCTTGGAGCTTACTCCGGAGTAGTCCCATCACATCAACCGTTACGTAGTGTTGGTTCTCGATAGCGATCTAGCCGTTGGCTTTGTTCTACTCCTCTAGTCTACTCCGTAGCTAGATACTCCATCTTTGGATCTTCACCGCACTGTATGTATGCACACCGACAAGAATGAGGGGAAGCGCAAGAAAATAACTCAATCAGACCAGAGCGGCTAGACCACCTGCTGCCATGAGCAAAGTTTTGGAGTTAATCGCATCCTTGTACGGCAACGGAGTAAAAAGAGGTGGCTTGAAGCGTTCAAGCCAAAACTGTTTAGTGAGGCCCACTCCGGCTCGGTCTCGAATCATCCAAGGTTCAGACAAACAGTCGTGACAGCATGGCATGTGTGCAACAAGGGTGGTCCCTGTGCTCCCTTGCATTCGAGATCTTGATAACCATAACTGTGATTGATAGCAAAGTCTGTGGATCTGTACAGTTCATGCATGCCGTCTGCAACGACTCTGCCTCTGAATCAGCTAGCATCTGTTGTGTGAGTAAGGGGGTCTTGAATCTTGAGTCTTACCCAGCGACTACTGAGTGGCTGGTCGACTAAAGCTCGATGTGGCAATTCGAAAAGGCTCAGTTCACTCTGTTCCTGAAGACAAAAGAAAAGAAAGTCTCATGATTCCTACCGTTGCAACCTACTCCGTCTTGGAAGGCTATACTTTGGCCCGTGTTCAATGTGATCTGTAAGTCCCGTACGGAGTACGCAGTCTGCATCAAAACCGCATATCTTCTAAAGGAGCGCAGATCTTATTGGCCAGGCTTACAATATCATTTGCAGTTGTCAATCAAAACAGGCGCTGCGAGCGCCTCATTGTTGTTTTGGTCGATGCATCCGCCGTTGATGTCCATGCACTGCAGACTGCAGGCCATTATTGTTTGATAATTGCTTGTAAACACGTTGGCCCGCATCTGATATCGATAAGATACCTAAAGACAGGCTGGGACTGAAGTGACTGAGGCCTGAGCGATCATCGATATCCTAAGAGTGCTCCGTAGCCTAAACTCAATCATAATCACGAGGATGTCGAAGCACAACTACCTTTGAGGTAATCCGTGTGGACTATACGGAGTAGAGCAGGGATGTAGTCCAGGGGGAAGCTAGATTCGGTATTCATGCTACCGTGTGGCCATCACGATGGCGAGATGGTTATCACACACGGAGTATCACATACCCATACGGAGTACCTGATTGTACAATAATGATGCAAGAGGAGTAAGGAGATTCCCTTACCCCTCCTCTCCAGCCACACTGTATAGGCAACGGGCGCCTCAGTAGCGTTCTGGTTATCGTATTATGATTCATGATAATCACGGATCATACTGGTTCTGTTCCGGTGATCTTGGTCCCCGTTCCTGGGGCAAAGCCCGGCAATCTGATGATCGACGGTACATATTTCGCCCCGGAAAAAAGCAAATATAAGACCATTATTTGTAAGGACGATTACGGAGAGGATGCTGCATATCCGCCCCTTCCAAGAGCTTCTTGTTGCCATCGTTGCTCTCTCGAGAAAGCCATTATTGGCGCTGAGCTTCCCAGGAGCGAGGATACGAGACGATAGAATCGTATTATCATTATTGCCCGGGTGATGCTCCCCTGTTCCAAACGGGAGAGAGCGGCGCTGCCCTCAGTTGAGTTTAGCGTCAGGTGTCCCTGAGGAGCACTGGGCCAACGAAGAGTCTGGTTGACTTGGTGGTGGTTCCCACAACAGGACAACCGACAGAATCAGACAACAACAGGGATTTTCAAATCAACTCCATCGACCAAACCACCAGGGCTATGCCGTTCAGGGTGAGACTGGAGGGTCATCGCTGCTCAGACTCAAAGAAGTCGGGCATCAGCGCAGAGACCATCGCCAATGCTGGTTTGCCTGATGATGGTTATCGGCCCAACTTCCCCTCCATCTCTTTCAACCAGCAACGGAGAGTGCTGCGTGACCCGCCGACCGTCGGTCATTTGGCGAATTTTGAGGTTCCGCGTCTCTGGGAATCTGGCGAGACAGGTTTCGTACCAGCTGATTAATCCATGGGCCTTTTGACTCGGCGATATGGCAGCAAGCAGGAGTCGCTCGGGGAAGGCGGATTGAACCCGCTCGGCGGAGGCCCGTCCCCGTTTAGTGCTTCCGCGAATCCGTCCACGACCACGCTGCTCTCCATCTCCATGATCGTTGCCCGCTTGGGAAACAGCGCAGGGCCAAGTCGTAGACAACGCCTCAGTGGGCTAAGGGGGGCTGCGTAATCCCACCAAGAGCGACGGTCTTCAAATAGCGCCTCTAGTGCTTCAAGCCGTCGCATTCCTTGAACCTTCCAGAAGGAATTAGGGGCCCAGAGTACTGGGAACCCTCCGATTATTATCGAGTGCCGAACGGTCCATCGCAAAAGGGGGTATCCAGATGATCCCGGTGCGTACGTAAGAGTATGTGCGGAAGTTATATATTGTTTACGCTGCAACGAAAAAAAGGAGGTGTCAATGTCATTGAACATGCCACCATGATCTTTGGTTCCTGCCGGACTTTCCCGCTGGAAGCCTAGGGTGCTTCCTCCCGTTCGATACGGAGTAGATGAGGTCGATGAAGCAACCATGCCCTTGGATAGGCTGACTAGTGACTACATGACACTAACGGAGATCAAGCGCCCATGATTCTTTCATGCACATCACAAGTTTTGCAACGGCACATCGTGGAGTAAAAGCTGCTGAATTGATAGTTGCCCCTGTTATTATTTTGCTTTTCCGGAGGTTGGTTGCCATATCTGGTTACAGGTTGAGAACTTGTAACACTCCTAATCTCCGTCTGACTGAGATCAATATTCCCACGGCAACTGGGGTAGATTTGGCGCTCTCATCGAATCACTTAGCGAGCAGCTTCTAAAATCTGTCGTAAAGCGTGCTTGGCGTTAGGAAGAGATCCTATTGCTCGCCCATTGAGCATTTTCCCTGCAGGCGCGAGAATCAGGGGAGCTGCGTCAGTGCACTCCCGGCAGCTTCAGTCCCGTTTGACCCTGGTGGCTGGCGAGCTGCAAGTCAGATCTGCATATCATTGACATCATGTCACCACTGCAAGTGCTGTGACTGGAACTCGAGTCTGAGCTCCGGATCTGAGCAGACGGTCTGTGTCACGGTCTGTGAGCTTTGAACGGACCTGTCAGTGTTTATCCTACGTCATTGGGGTTGGATATGACAGACATCTCCCCAGTAACCTGAGCATCTTGGTCACAGCATACCTGTTCTAGTCAATGGTGAGCTCCTGTTCTCGGTGTCTATCATCACTCACCCGCCCAGGTCATTTAATCTGTGGCAAATTGGATGGCTAGAGTCGGAGCCTCCATGACGCGGCGATGCCCTTCTAGAGTTTCCTCCTATACAGGGTGTACTCCGCAGCTCGGCCACGACCCAAGAGCATGCCCTCAATCATCATTGTGTATGTGGTCGCCGCAGCAAGAGGCCTCATCGAACAGCTGCCCACTAAGGTAAGTGCCCTAATGTATTCCGTACCGGGGCATTAATATTGACCAAGACCGTAGTTCATAATGACGACGCCAAAGATGTCTGATTCTCTAACCACAAGTTAACTCCCGAACAACCTATAATCTCTATCGCTCGCTTTGATGTCTGCTGACTCAAGGGGAGAATCTGGGGGAAGATAATACGCCCGAAAGCAAACGACCGGAGGCACTTCGACCATATGCAATCAGCGACTTGAGATTGTTGATTCCGGAGGCGGCTCTTCATTAGGTACGATGAAAACTGGGCTCCTGAACAAGTCTGCAGGGTGGCATTCTGCTTCCAACCGGGCGTGCATGAGCTCCAGTTGCTTGCGAAAACTTCCAGGCTTGTAGACATGCTCTTTGGACCTGAGCATAGCTGCTACCCTAGGTAGTCCGTAGGGCGATTGCAGCTGATTTGGTCTTACTGAACCATGACACTGAGCAGAATTACACGCAAACAAATCTACCAGGGACCTCTTTAGAGGTAGGTAGTCGATAACCTTCGAGATCTAGTGGGTAACACCATCGAGATCCTCGTTCTAATATGGGCTGACCGATTTCGCAGCTTAAGCTATTTCTTAAACTGCGTGTCTTTCAGACGTTATCTCCCGCTTTGTATAGCTGTTAGTCAGGCGAGAGTGTACTCACAACAGGGCAAATACTCTCCTGTGTACTGGCATCCTGAATATGTACCTATTGGGCACTGTTCTGGCTAGGAGTTGGTAGGAGCGCATATCATTGAGACAAATACTGAAAGAAACAGACAGCTGGTCAGCAGTGGCTGAGACAATAAGCCAGACACAGGTGGAAGTTCGATTTGGTGTCTGCGGGCTTTCAAGGTGCCTTTAGGTACCGGCTTTCCACCTGGACAGAACAAGGATGGTGTTCTGCACTCGCGTGGTTTCCCAACCCTCTGTTTGCTACCCTTCCTTCTTTTCTACAAGTTTCCTACCCCCTGGATTCCTCGTTTGATTCACTTCCCTCATCACCCTGCAACCTCAGCCCAGAATCTTCTAGATTGCTCAGCAGGCTGAAATATCCATTTAGCTGCTGCAATCCAGCTTTCTTAACCCACCAAGCAGATAGCTCGTTTCTATTGAACCCGCGTCTGCTTTGCTAGCAAGCCCCCTCTAAATATCCAAGCCCACCAACTCCCAATCTCATATTGATATTCACTGCAAACTCAGGCTGTTCTCTTCACATTGGCCTGAGTGACTGGCGACTGCATTTGGACCCGCGTCTGCTGTGTTAACTATCTTCTCTTTCTTCTCCTGAAATTTCTCTTTCTTCTACTCACACTTCTCTATTTCTTCATATCGTCTCTCTTGCCTCAATCACAATTCTCTGCACGCTGAGATACACCCAGAATCTCTCCACGTCTGGACTCAATATCTCTCCTTATTCACGACCCTCAAACGATGGCGAACTGGCGTCTCACCTATGGTGTTCCAAATGCCTACGCCGGGGGCTACAGTGAGTCTGTCAGGCGACAGTGAGTTTCAGAGCTATAATACCTGTGTCTAACACAAATGCTAACTGTTGTATTCTCTATCCAGGCTCGAGACCGTCCCGCTGCCCGAGAAGTGAGATTAAAGCCCCCTCCGGTGCTTAATGTCATCATTTCCTAACAATACTAGGCTGAAGTGCAAGACCTGCAAAAAGATCCGCATTATCAGTGCCTACTCTAAGAGACAATTAGACATATTCCGCCATGCGTTTGTTGAACAGGGTCAGCGGGCAACTATGGCAGGACATGCTACCTGTCGTGGCTGCACTGGTGGTCAAGTTATGGAGCTTCACTGCTGTGTCTGTGACCAAACGAAGGACCTTGGGGATTTTGCCAAAAATCAACGAAAAGAGCATGAGTCTGCGGTACGGCATTGTCTCTTTTACTATGTTGCTATTGAACTAAAACAACTTGTTTCAATTAGCGTTGCCTCGAGTGCGTCCAGGAACACAAAGACGCCGAGCCCACCCTTGATGAAAACAAGCTACTCACCGACGGCGATTTGTCCACGACGCTGGGTACAATTACGGTCTGTCTATGCCTTTTATGGCCCGCATGGAGACTCTAATACTGACTATACAAGAACGTTGGCAGCACGTCGGCAGGATCTACTAGACATCTTATTAGCGACGCACCCCGTCAAGGCTCTTCCTTCGCTGGAGCTACCCGCAGCGTGCCTTCTGGGGGAGGCGTCTGGATAGAGCCCGAACGGCAGGACATGAACAGCAATGGTGAACAAGGACCGAGTTCTTACGGCCTCGGACAGAGCAACACCACCACCCCCATTGACGGGAATTCGGTACATAGTGGCTGGGCTTCTTTCGGCGTTCAGAGGTCTCAATCCGCGGCCAGCGTGCACTCGGATGGTAGAGAGGGCCGGTTTGCTAAGGTTAAGGTATGTCTTTATCTTGACATTTAAAGGTGGCTTGCTGATGGTGGCAGGCGTGGCGTCCTGAAGACGTACCTAGCAATGTCGCCACCAAACCTCGCGAGATTCGCAAGAAGGCAGACTTCTCGGACGACGACAACGACGGAGAAGATGTCGATGACTACCTCTAGTTGACGAGTGCGCTTGATTTTGTGCTTTTCGGCACATGCATACACTCCTACACTGAGCATAGGCCCAAGGATGAGCTTGTCGCGCATAGATCACGGAACTGACTTGAACCATGGTTCTTTTGTTTGGGATTTTCCTTTAGGTAGTTAGCGAACACTATTAGCAGCAATGGTAATCAAGGTCATCATCCTACAACTCGAAAATCATAGTCAAGCCCTGGAGGACGCTCCGTGTCTTCCGAAAGAACGATCCCCGCCCGCCGCCACCGATCTCACTCTTAGCCTTAGCGGTTTCAGTCGGGCGCTGTGACGTATGCACGATGGCCTCAACGGTCGCGGCTGAAAGAACGGACTGGAGACAACTCCAATTTTCTCCTCCTTGACTGGAAGACCTAATCCTGTATCCTCTTTTCCTCATCCTTTGGTTGAAGGATTCTCCGAGTACACTGAAAGACGACAGTCACACGAAGCTGATAACAGTCAAAGTGCTGCCCCTCACTACCTTAGGTATTGCTTTGTGCGTCACTTGCCCTTTGCTCGCAAAATCTTCCAGCACAAAGCTCTTTGCTCTGTTTGATCTCTTCATCATTGTCTCATTATCTTTGCAATCGCACATTCCTCCCACAAAGGCCGCCGTTGGATGGTTTCTCAATAAATCGTGAACCAACCCGTCCTGATGGCGTATGATGGTTATCAGCCTGGTCTGAATCCTTATGGTCAACCAGACAACACCAATCCTATAAGCGCTTCAGAAAACCGTCCCTCTTCCTTCGAGCCACCGTATCCGTACCAGCCGGCATCGGATCATCTCAATATGCCTCAACCGCAAGCCCCTCCTCCGCATGCAGCCCCTCCTCACATCTATTATCCTGAACCACCGCGCGAACAGACCTCCTGGCCTCCTCCTCCTCCTCCTCAAACCGGTCGAATCAATGATGCCGTAACTTCTGCTGTCGGAAACAGCGCCCCTTCGTCCTATGTGTCCCCGGATCTTGTTGCGCAGATAACGGCAAATGTGATCCAACAACTTGGAGCGGCCGGCATCAACAGTCCAGTCAGCCATCAGCCGCCTCCACCACAATGGGCATCGCCTCAACCATATCAAGTGCCATCGGCGCCGCACACTCCAACAATCTCGCACGGTACACCTCCGCCTCCCACGTCCTTTCAGCCGCCTCCGCCTCCTTCCCTACAGACAGATTACCCCGGCGCGCCGCATCTACCATCTAGACTAAGCCCAACTCCCCCTCAAGAGAGGGAAAGGAGGGAATCGCCCGCTAGTCAGTTTAGCGACAACGGCCAGAAAGCGGATTCTCGGCCGAAAGCACCTGAGAGGAATGATACGTTCCCGACGACTCTAGAGAAGATATGGGGGAAGCTTTTTGATGATGGCAAGCCTACGGCAAGGCTCGGCCAGTTCCTGCGAGGCATCGCAATGTACTTGGTAGGTTGCGATAAGCCATTCAAACTGGCCTTGGTTCTGATACTCCTAGATCGAACATTATCCTCCTGGGAACACGCTCGTTGTAGTACCCGAAAAGCTGCAGAAGTTCTATGCGGATACGAATGTCGCGTCAGATCCATACCCATGGCAAGGTGAGTAGTGCTACTGTGCTTGGAATGCTCCTCGCTAAACCCACCCTCAGATATATTCGATGACCGTACATCTTCAATCTCGAGATTGTTTCGGGATTTCCGAGCAGAGCACCACCTCGTGCAGATCAGGTTGGACGAACGTCCTGATGTCCCTGCGCTTACTCCCAAAGGATTTGAGGTCTTCGCGACGTTGATGATACAGGCACATCCTGACAAGGAGTACGAACGCCTTCAAAAGGCCGTGTTGAACATGCCAATCAGCAACCCGGACAACAGTAAAGAGCGGTTTCCCAAGGAAATCCCTCGGCGCCTATTCCCCGAGACACCGGACCTTAGTCTACGGAAAGAGCTTGACGAGGCCCTGAAACTGCACTGTGGTATTGAGCTGCCGGAGATTACCGAGGAAGAGATCCGTAAAGTCGCTGCGCAACGTTCCAAATCGTCTACAAACCCTAGTGTTGCTGTCGAAGATCCAAATCCACCAATGACTGAGCGGGAAAAGAAACCCTATATCCCGCCAACATCCGCAGTTGTCGATGACGAAGATGAGGAGCAATCCCCTCCTGCTATCGAGCGGAAACGGAAACCCTACACCGCGCAACCGGGAGGAGGTAAGGTTTATGAAGGGCCAGACTCCCCCAGACATCGGCATGCTAGCTCATTTTCCACGAGTTCCGGCATTAAAGAGGCCCGGCCCTCGGTGACCCGCGTTTCCGACTCACCTCCCTACCACACCAGGTCTAGGGTGCCCTCACGTTCGAGAGCAGGAGCATCCGTGCGATCACGGAGTCAATCCCGCTTCCGTTCAGGTCATGATTACAGGCACTCAGAAACAGATCTTCTGAGCGGACCTCGCAATTCTGGAGCAACGTCGAGCGGGGACTACTACTATAACCCACCGTCCTCATCAACCGTCCCAAGCGATCTGCTTGAACAGTACCGCGAGCTTGACCGGAGCGCAGAAGATCACAGGCTTTATGAGCAGATCCGTGAGCGTGAGAAGGAGCGTGAGAAGAGCAAGTACCATGATAGCCTCCCTTCGCGCTCCACCTGGTCAGGCGACGATGATGACTACCGCGGATTACTCGGCGGACAAGGTGGTGGGTCATCGACGTATGACTATAAGCGTTACAGGTGATTAGGACGAGATGATCTGGCTATCTGTACATTTATTTTTTTGCCATTTATTGCGTCGCTCTCTCGGTTTGCCCCTTATGCCTCGCTTGGTTGCAATAGCGTTGCTTTGCCTCTAATGATTTATGAGAAACGCCTGATATCCATGTCCATCTGCTGTCTGTTTACTGTTTGCTTGTTCTGTGTTGATTCAATGTATATCATAGCTGCGTACTTCGCTTTTGTCTGCGATATACAATTATGACACGATATATAACCAATTTTACATCGCTAGACAGTAGTCCCACTCTTCCCCCGCCTCTCAACCTCCAACATGTACTCTATACCTGCTTCCCTCGCAGCCCTCCCTTCTTTATCCCTGATAGTCTCCTCGTTCTCCCAGAGTTTCTCGACTCTCCTCCTCTCCCTCTCCTCCCTGTCCTCCCGTTTCCGTCCCCTCCGCCTATGCCTCTCCTGTTCCTCCTCAATCCTCCTCCCCTCTTCATCCGCCTGCACCCTCAACCTCTCGATATCCCCCTCGTCTAGAGCCCACGGCACAGAAAGCACGTCAACAAGAAACGTCATCCGCGCCATTACAAACCGCATCTCGGCGTTTGTATCCGGGACCGGGAAGAACCGCTCCAGCTGGACCTGGTTGATAGAGCGGAAGGTCGACAGCGTGCCTTTTATCTGGAAGAGCTTGCCTGGCTGCAGGGGATCTATGTCGATTGGGGTCTGGGTTGTCGGCGTGATGTGGAGTTCTTTGAGGACCGCCCCGTCGTTGTTCTTGTCCGTCTCGTTTTTCGACCCAGCTGCGGCAGGGATGCTGGGGGTCGATTCGTTTTTCAGAACGATCACGTCGACTGTCGCGCCAGTGCTATCGTCCAACGTTAGGATCGTCCGTCGTGGAACATCGGTGCGCGCGACGATGATGCCGACTAGGCTCACGAAGCGGATCGGGTGATTTTGGTAGAAGAAGAGGCCTTGTTCTAACATAGAATCAACATCAGCATGGATACCGAATATATAGGCATCGTCTATTAGTCCGTCTTGAAGTCCCTCCGGGCCTGTTGATCGCAAAGACGAATAAAATAAAAAGGATGAAAGACAAACCTCCATACTCCGGCCGTCTCGTCAACCGATGCACGTCCACAGCGCCCAGTTTCACCCAGGCGAAGTGCGTAGGCGAGACCTTGAAGCAGAACGCTGGATAGAAGGGGAGATTTGGCGTGTGCTTCGTCGCATGACTGCCGTTTCTGCCCTTGTTCTTGGTTCCAGGTGCCGGTGGCGCTGGTGTCATCGGTTGCCATGCCATGAGATCTGGGTACGGTCGCGGGACGGGTTCATTTTTCGCATCTCAGGTTGCGGATCATGCTGTCATTGAAATCACCGCTGTATTTTCAGGGATATGGTATGGCGTTGCAGTGAAACGGCGTTTGTTTTTGAGGTTGATGTTACGCGCATATTGTTTGGAGATGCTGTCATGTGACCGTGATTTGTTTGCAATAGAACATTATATGGGATGGGGTTCTTGAGGACAGTAACGGTTTTCGTCGGAATTCTATGGGTACTGAAGGACGTTGCATTGACTAGCAGCTCCTGGAATATGATCTTGGTGTCATGGGCTATTGGCTGTCGTGTAGATTTTCGAGTATGAAATGCCGTGGTTGTTTAGACGGATATATATTTTACCAGCGGTCGCATGTCTCGATGAAATGCAGGGATTGGTCCACCATACAAAGGCTAGTAGTATGGAATAGGTTCTACTAAAAGCCTTCTAAGCTTAGTTTACGGCTTCCGTCTCAAAAATTTGATAAATTGAAAGGCCTGAGCAAAGACAGCATCCAACAAGGCCAATGTACTTAATGTACCCCGTGCCATGCCATGAGAATCTTCCTAACTTTCGAGTACGTACACCGGTGAGACTTCGCCTCCTATCTTCAGAGCCGACCTGGCGGATGACGAAGCCCAGCCTTTTCTCCCAAGGTTGATATATGAAACACCCACTCTCGGGCTCCATCAGGCCCTCAGTGTTGATGTCTAACCGAAGCGAGGCCTTGTGCCGAAAACACGTAGCAGAATTTTATCTTATCTGATCCCGAATCTTTCCACTAGCGGAGTTACTAGCGGTCATAAAATGTCAGTTCAAAATACATCGGGACAGGAACGGATCCAGGTGCCACTCAAGCAAAACAAGTTGCAGAACGGTTGACCAGAAACCTGAAAATGGAATGGACTGAAGACATGGCGGATCCAGCCGGTTATCCGCTGCAGCTGCGAAATCACCGAGCCACATGATGAAATCGTGCGCTGCGCTGATAAGATTCCAGACACCTTTACTACCTCCAACTACCCCTCCATACAACAACTCACCACCCTCCAGAGCTCAAAATCGCCATGTACTCCAAGTTCTGGCCTGCAGGAGGCCTCCCCGGTATCCTCCATCACTTCGTACGTCCAACCCCTCTGTTTACATGATGTACCCGCAGCCAATTCTGACGTCTTGCCCGCGCAGACCGAAACCCTCGTGGCATTCGAATTCACCACCTCTACAGTCCCCAAACCACACTCCCTCCTCTTCGTCGGCGGACTCGGCGATGGCCTCGCAACAACTTCATACATGGCGGACCTCGCCAAAGCCCTCCAACCAACAGACTGGTCACTCTTTACAATAAACCTCACATCCTCCTACTCCGCCTGGGGCCTCGGCCACCTCGACCGCGACACCGACGAAATCGCCCAATGCCTCAACTACATCCGGGACTACAAGGGCGGGAGATTCACCAGCACCACTGGTAACGGTTTCAAGGGCTACAGCAATAGCAAAGTCGTTTTGATGGGCCACTCAACAGGCAGCCAGTGTGTTGTTCACTACCTTTCAAAGCCAAACCCACATACCTCCGCAAAAGCTTTCGACTCCGACCTGCAGCACATCCTCCGCACCCGCCTCGACGGCGCAATTATGCAAGCGCCCGTCTCCGACCGCGAGGCTATCCAGTATGTTCTGTCGACTGGCTGGATGGGCCGCACCTCGTCCCAAGTCACAGCCATCTACAAGGAGCTCGAAAAACTCGCGCAGGACGAAATCGCGAAGAACCCAGATCCCCAGTTCGATGCTCTCCTCCCGCTCCATATGACCGGTGTCATTGGATACCCCGGTAACGTCCCCCTGTCAGCGCGCCGATTCCTCAGCCTTGTATCGCCGGGGACGCCCAGCGGGATACCTGGTGAGGATGACTTGTTCAGCTCAGATTTGGACGACGAGTCGCTGAAGAAGACGTTCGGAAAGATCCGGGAGCGCGAGCTGTTAGCGTCAAAGCTGATGGTTTTGATCTCGGGCAATGATCAAGCGATGCCTGGGTGGGTGGATAAGGAGTCGTTGCTAAAGAGGTGGAAGGGCGTTGTTGACGGGGAAAGGAAGGATGGAGAGAAGGAGATTTGGCACGAGGAGAGCGGACTTATTCCAGGGGCCTCACATGCGCTGAGTAACGATGATCAGGCGGAGCCAAGGCAATATCTCGTTAAGAGGGTGATGAATTATCTGAGAGGCGTAGAGAAATGAAGCCTGAAGTCTATATGTAAATAGAATCAAAAATGAAAAGACTTGCTTTTTGTCTATCGCTCTAATATAACCCAGTAATCTATCAGCCTTAATATTTGCATCCCAAAAAATCGTAAATCGTAACAAATTCGTAAACATGAACTCAGTCGTAAATGAACAGTTCGAACGGTCCCAAACGAATCAAAACACAACACCCTTGCTTTGCGCATCTTTGCTGAGCCTGATATCCTTGATCAGGAACATCCAGATCAGCGATAGCGCCATGATCCCGGTGCCCGCAATGAGCATCTTCGTCTGCGTCTCAGCATAAGCATACGCAATTGCATCTCTGACCGGAGAGCCCATGGGATAGCTCAACTGAATCTCAAGTGACTCGTAGATAACTCTCCAGTCCGCCTTTGCAGACTCAGGAAGCAATCGCTTCAAGGCTTCAGGGAGGGTATTGGTCCAAATAGCCCCGGAGATGCTACTGCCAACTGCACCGCCCATAGACCCAAAGACGCCGAGGAAGGCAAGGGCCGAGGCAATATTGTTGTGGTCGGACGCAGCGGAGACAGCAACCTGCTGGCAACAGATCATGGTACTTCCGCCAAATGCGATGAGAACTTGGCATAGTATCAAATAACCCACGGACCAGCCAGGTTTGCGGAAATAGATCATCAGGCTGACGCCGGCCATATAGAGCGGTACAGCCCAGAAAAGCAGCCATCGGAATCGGGAGGTCTTTTTGATAAGAAATCCTACGGCTAGAAGCCAGATACCGGAGACGACATTGAAGATGCTGCTGATGTAGCCGGCGGTTGAGATGGAGGTCCCGTACACTACTTGCAGGTAAGAGGTGTAGTACTCGTTCCAGCAGTAGTATGCAATCTGGTAGGAGGTTCCCAGGAGGCATGCTCCGAGGACTGTCCTTGATGCCAGTAGTTCCCAAGGGAGAAAGGGAACGGGAGCGACGAAGCGCTCTGCTAGGACAAAGGCAACGAGACAGGCGATGCCAGTTATCAGCATCGTGATAATGTAGTCGGATTGCCACTCGCCTGCGGTCGAGCCGGCGATGGTAAAAGGCAGGAGAAAAAGAACTAGGCCTGCTGCTAGGAGGAAAACTCCCAACAAGTCCAGCTCTATCACGTAGAAGACAATGCTCTGGGCAAGTGTCCTGCCGCTGTGCTCTTTCTTCGGCAAAAGGCCCCTCCGCTTCGCCTTGTAGCGGTTGTATTGCAGTAGACCGAACATTGGCAAGGCAATAATGGGTAGGATGATAGCAAAACTGCCATAAGCCCATCGCCAGTTATAAGCATAGAAGCGTTCCGAGGCGGCCGAACCTGCAAACGCCGTGATGATATAGGGCGAGGAAGTAAATGCGTAGGCAAGACCTCGATCGCGCAGCGAAGACGTATCGGCCGTAATAACGTCGATACTGAAGATCATACCGGAGAAGCCGATTGTGTAGAATACCTATGGGTGTAAGCTGCCGTTCCGATGTAGTGCGCAGAGTAGACCTACTTGGGAGATACAGTATGTCGTGATATCGGTACACGTCGCAGACAGAACCAGTCCCAACGTCGCGAAGGCAACCATGATCAAGAATCCAATTGATCGATCCCAAACATTCAGTATCTTTGCGAGAGGCATATAGGTCGCGGAGGACATGACGCTGGACACGATGTAGATGACAGGGATGAGAGAATGCGATTCGAAGCCGCTGGTCACGAAGGCCGAGAGGTTGCTGGTGATGGATGATTGGAAGGCATTCACGAAGTACAGGAGGAACATCCTAGGTATTGCAATGCGGTTAGTCACTGTACATCCTGTGCATTGGGCTCATAGTGCATTGAGCATGGTCAAGACTCACAGAATGTATGCGGTCACTAGCGATTTCTTCGACCAGACCATGGTGATGGCCTCGGCTTGCTTCACTCCATCCTGAGCCGCCTCTGGATCCTCTGTAGGGACATCGTGTGCTATCCCTAAGCCCGGAATGCCCCCTAGTAGTGGGGTGTCTTCAGTGCTGGAGGACCGCGATCTGTGCAGTGCCGACATTGCGACATTGGTTGTAGTCTCACAATTCTCGGAAAGAGCGCGTGGTTTCTATAAGGATATTTGAGCCGAAGGCGTTGCGGCGAAGGGGACAGCAAAGAGACATCGGATACCGTCGGGTAGCGATCGCAGAACAGACTCACCAGAGGCGTGGAGGTGTGCGGAGAATGGGAGAAAATTGAGGAGAGCATTGAATGGCTCGTATAGTTACAGTACAATAAATACTAGTGTATTAATCAGATAAAAATTAGACCCACACCACGTAATTTATTTTATCTGATGGAAATTCTCCAGCCCGACTGCTTTGTCTCCAGTCCCGTCGTCAGCGATGTCGGCACAACTCAGGCTCTCAGCCCATCTCGGAGCAGGAAACCCCCCATCCACCCATGCTGGATCGACAGCCATGAGGCCTCTGACGGATTTACGTAAAGACACCATTCCCCTTGCCGTAGGGGTATGCCATGGCCCATGGCCTGCGATGACTCGATTTGGCTCGGCTCCAGGACCGGTGGGTTTCATCAGGAGATGGTGGGGGGTTTTTACAGTGTGGGCCTCTCGAGGCGACCATGCTTTAGTATCATGTCGACGAGATCGCCTTCAATAAATTGAGCGAATCCCTCTGGTTTCGAGCCGAGAACTTGGCGGCCTCCTTCACTGGCAGCTTCAACCTTGCCAAGCTCATACTGCAGATATTGATTCAGTATGAAGCTTGTTCAGAGTTTGGCGGGCTTTCCTCGCCTGCTGCTGGCCGGCAGTCCTTCGAAAGTCGACCTTGGCATGCTCCTGGTGGCCATCTCGAGTGCGATAGCGTCCGGCGTGCCTTTCCCCATCATCGGTATCATCTTCGGTCAGCTCCTTGACGATTTCAACGCAGCGACATGTAAATCAGGCGGCTCTTCCGGCGACGGCGATCAAGGAAGCATCAATGACAAGATCTTGCTTATTGTGTATCTGGCTATCGGCCAATTCGTTTTGATCTACATCCACCTTTCGTTCTGGACTCTGTACGGCGCTCGGCTGGCGCAGCGGCTGCGAGAATCCTACCTACAGAACCTACTTCGACAAGAGCCCTCATTCTTCGACGATCTTCCTCCGGGCGAAGTAGCCTCTCGACTCAATGGTGACATCCAGACTATTCGTTCGGGCACGTCCGAGAAAGTTGGAATTTGCCTTGCGAGTTTCTCCTTCTTCGTCACTGCCTACATCGTTGCATTCATCAAGGATACCAAGCTTGCAGGCATGCTCGTCTCATTGATTCCAGCCTACTTCATAATGTCCTTTGTTGGAAGCCACTACATCGAAAAATACTCGGGCCTGATGTCGGAACATGCCGCTACTGCCGCCTCGATTGCTTCAGAAGCCCTTTCGAACTTCACTGTTGTACAAGCCTTTGGCGCCAACGATCGATTGGAAGAGAAGTTCTCGAAGGCGCTCAAGTCTTCAGAAACAGAAGGACTGAAGAAGGCCACGGCGGTTGGTGTTCAGTCTGGAGTCCTGTACTTCGTCGCTTATTCCGCGAACGGTTTGGCGTTCTGGGAAGGTAGCAGACAGGTTGCCCGTACAGTGAGCGGCGAGTCTGGCGGCACTACCGTTGGCGCTGCATTTACCGTCATATTTATTCTCGTTGAAGGTGAGTAACCCTATCTTGCCTTGCTAATGGCCTTGCGCTAACAAATACAGCCACCTTGCTCCTTAGTCAGGTTGCACCCTTCATTCATCTGTTTACAGCAGGAGTTGCTTCGTACGAAAAGCTACATGCTGATATCACTCGTGAGCCGAAGATCGATGGAACCACCCCTGCGGGCCATCGTCTCACTCAGGCAGAGGGAGGTTTCGAGCTTAACGAGGTTTCATTCAGCTATCCTTCGAGACCCGAGGTCACTGTCCTTGACAAGGTCACTCTCAGCATACCCGCCAACAAGCATACTGCGATCGTCGGTCTTTCGGGAAGTGGCAAGTCTACCATCGCTGGCTTGGTAACAAGGCTGTATGATCCTACGGAAGGACAAATCCTGTTCGATGGTCATGATCTTCGTGAAGTCAACACCCGTGATCTGAGAAGTTATGTCAGTTTGGTTCAGCAGGAACCAAACCTCCTAGACCGTTCCCTTCTGGAGAACATCGCGCATGGTTTGGTCAACTCAAGCAATCCTAGCCATTTGCCTCTAAGAAAGGCACTTCTCAGTTCCGACCTTGCAGACATCGCTAGCGAAGTTAGAGATGGAAAGGACTTGATTGAAGCCGCAGAGAGAAAGTGCCCTGAGTTTGTTGAGATTGTCAACCTGGTTCAAAAAGCCGCCCAGCTTGCGGATGCAGAGGCTTTTATTGTCGCTTTGCAACACGGATTTGGCACTGTTGTTGGATCCAGTGGACGTCTAATCAGTGGTGGCCAGAAGCAACGAATTTCGCTTGCCAGAGCCCTTGTGAAGGACCCTGCCGTACTTATCTTGGACGAAGCTACAGCCTCCCTGGACTCGCGAAGTGAACAACGTATCCAACGGGCTATCTCGAACATTGCTAGCGGAAGAACAATGCTTACGATTGCTCACCGTCTGTCAACAATCACCAATGCGGACAATATTATTGTTATGCACAAGGGTCACATCGTTGAAGAAGGAGATCATGCAACCCTAATGGCGAAGGACGGGGCATATGCTGATCTAGTCAAACTGCAAACCCTATCAACGAGTAACAAGAATGAGTCTTCAGTCAGTGTTGACTCCATTAGCAAAACTGATCAGATATCCTCCGACGGTGACCTCGAAGCAAGCACTCTCGACGGTCATGGAGACGATGAGAAGAAAACGCCCGAAACCACTGAGACTGCCGTTGCCGAGTCAGCAGAGGAGCCTGAGGAGCCTGATACGCCGAAAAAATCTCTATGGGCTCTTGTCAAAGGTTACGCACCCACTCTTAGGCCGCATTTACTTTTCATCGTCCTTGCCCTCCTCGGCGCTACTATCGTTGGCGGAGCCTTCTCTGGCGAAGCCGTGATTTTTGGAAACACCGTTGGAAGTCTGGATCCTTGCAACAGCGCGGATTATATTCGATCTAAGGGCGACTTCTTTGGACTCATGTTCTTCGTACTCGCTATCATCGAATTCTTTGCCAACGTGGTCAGCTGGACGGGGTTTGGATGGGTCTCGGAGAAAGTGGTCTATACTGTCCGAGTTCTATCTTTCCGGTCGTTGATGGAACAAGATCTTCAATGGCACCAGTCCAAGGGTCGCTCACCACCCTTGCTTCTTTCTTACATCACCAGAGATGGTAATGCTTTGGCTGGCTTAAGCGGCTCTGTCATCGGCACACTATTCTCCATTACCGTCAATCTCATTGCGGCTATCATCTTAACGCACATCATTGCGTGGAGAATTGCTTTGGTCTGCTTGGCTCTAGTCCCTCTACTTCTCGGTGCTGGCCTCATGGAACTTCTTGTTCTTGGAAAGTTTGAAGAGCGTCACGAAAACGCTTATACCAAGTCCGTCGACATTGGTGTCGAAGCAATTACGTCCATCAAGACGATTGCTTCCCTTTCGCTCGAAGAGGAAACTTTGAAGACCTATCAGCGGTCTTTGAAGGGCCCGCGTAAGGAGACGCTTTCAGTCACTCTGCAAGCGAGTCTTTGGCAGGCAATGACCTACTTCTTGGGAAATCTTGTGAACGCGTTGGCCTACTGGTGGGGTGCCAAACAAATCTTAGCTGGCAACTACACTCAGACCCAGTTCCTGATCGTGGTCTTCTCTCTGCTTGTTAGTGCTCTGCTTTGGAGTCAAATGTTTGCCCTCGCACCGGAGCTCTCGGCTGCCCGAGCTGCAATGGCTAGACTGCTAGGCGTCATCGAGATTGGATCAGACAAGATGCAAGGGCACGTCCCCCCCCGGTCTCTGAATGCGCCAACATCCGGAGAGGAAGAGGCTGCTGTCGAAACCAAGCAGCTTCCATCAGGCAACAAAGCCTCCAGCGTCCAGCTTCGCGATGTCCACTTCTCGTACCCAGCCCGACCAGATATCAAAGTGATGAACGGTCTGACTGTCGACATCAAGCCCGGAAAGTTCGCCGCGCTCGTCGGCCCCAGCGGTGCCGGCAAGTCAACAATTATCTCCCTAGTGGAACGCCTCTACACCCCACAAGCCGGCTCGGTCATCATTGATGGTGTCGACATCACTCGACATCGCGACGTTGGCTTCCGGAATTCGATTGCCCTTGTGCCTCAAGAAAGCGTTCTCTTCGAAGGCACCATCAAATTCAACATCGGCCTCGGCGCAAGGCCAGGCCACGAGGTCTCGCAGGCTGATATCGAAGAAGCATGCAAGCTAGCAAACATTCACGATACTATTGCCGCCCTTCCCGATGGCTATGACACCCTCTGCGGCCCCAATGGTAGCCAGTTCTCTGGAGGCCAGAAACAGCGTCTCTCCATTGCGCGAGCTTTGGTCCGAAAACCCAAACTGCTTATCCTCGACGAGTCAACTAGCGCGCTCGACGCGGAGTCCGAGAAACTGCTGCAGGATGGGCTCGAGAAGGCTGCCAAGGGTATCACGGTTATTGCGATCGCGCATCGATTGCATACGATTAAGAAGGCGGATGTAATCTTCTTGATCGAGGCGGGTCGGTGTGTTGACAATGGCTCGCACGAAGAGCTCTTAGCCAGGTCTGAGAGTTACCGAGCCAACGTTATGCATCAGACCGTGGCAACTTAGATTTTGCCGCATGGATTTTGTTTCTTTCAGCGCGAAAATATTTATAGAGTATATAGCATGGTTTTAATTGTTAATAGCGTTTTGAGACTGATTGTCACGGCATTCCTATCAAGCATTCTTTAGGAGTAACCAACTAATCGCTCCTGCCCCAGGCCCCGGCACACCATCCCAGGCGGATCCTTCCTCTCAAGCCATCCAGTGTCTACCGTTCCCTGCTTTAATAAACACGGCTCGTCATGTTGCCCGCTCCGTACACATCGCTCATCGCCCGTCGCCTAGCTACGTACCGATTGAAAGGAAAGGAGGAAGAACGTATAAACATACAAGGAACGAAATGTTGATAATAAGTCCTTCGCTTGCTAGGAAACATATATACTAACTATACTTGTATAACCAGAATCACGAGGTTTGAAAACAACTATCCAATTTCGTCCCCGAGACCAAATCAACCCTCCAACGCGATAACCTCCTCCGGCTGAGCAACCAGCTCCTCTACAACACGCACCAACTCACCCAGCGTTCGCTCCACAACCTCCTTATCAGCTTCACAGCCCACAACGCCAAAGTTCAGCTTATTGTCTCGCACAAACGAAACAACCTTGACAGGATCGGGCGAGTCGCCATGCGGATTGACAATATCGACTTGGCACTCGCTTCCCGCAAACGGCATGGAATCGAAGTCCTCGTGGTCTTGGTGGTGGACCAGTGAGTCAAAGAACGAGGCTTGCCAAGACGTACAATGCTCTGCGATGCGTTTGTATCCCAAGAAGTCGTACGCCGCTGACTCCGCGCTCTGGGATTGAATGAACCAGAAGAGTGACGCAGGTGTCCACGACTCGCGAGACCCGAAGGGAACGCGCACGGGCGTGAACTGGTATGTTGGGCCGACGATGTCCTCCGTGTTGCTGAAATCGTCGAGGATCCGGCCGGAGGTCACGCCGCCAAAGGTGATGTCTTTTTGCTGGGTGGAGCGTGAGAGCAGGATGGCCCAGGCGGCAGTGAGTAGGGTTGCTGTTGTGTAGCCTAGGGGTTCGAGGGGCTGAGTTGTTGGTGTGTCGGCGGATTTGTGGAGGAAGACGGCTTTTTCGGTGCCGGTGGGTGCCGACTTGCCTGGGAGGGTGGAAATGGTGGAATCCTGGAGCAGGGTGCGCCAGTAGGCAACTGCCTTTGCTTCGGTGAGTTTGTTGTTGATCTGCGCAATGTAGGAGGGGAAGGGTTGGATTGTTGTGGTAGGAATAGGTTGCCCTGTGTAGATGGTTTCGAGGTCTCGGAGAAGACGGGGCAGAGAGACACCGTCGTATTGGGCGTGGGAGAGGCGGATGACGAGGCCGTGAGAGCCTGCCGTGCCTTCAACGTGGAGGAAGTTGAGGAAGGGAGTGCCCAGCGTAAAGGGCATCTCAACATCTGCGTTGCAAAGGTCTGCAATGTAGGCCTTGAGGTCGTTCTCTGTTTGGTGCTTGGTAATCGGTGCTTCAAGGGCCTCCAGTATAACTTGTAGGAAAGAGGACTCGTGCTCGACGAATACCGTACGGAGGATATCGTGAGACTTGACTAGATCATTGCACGCTCGGAGCAATTTCTCGGCATCGATGCCGCTGTCGAAGATGAGCATCGTGTACTGAATCGAAGTGCGAGGTGCGTTGACAGTTCCTCTGATATCGAGCGCTTGCGAGTCTGTAACTGGGCAAGCATCCTGAATCGCCCAGGATGGATCCAATAGCTTTGGACGGACAGACTCAGACAAGAAGGCCTCCAGATCTTGAATTGCAGTCAACGTCGAGAAAGCTTTGTACGTCTGCGCTGGCGTTTTCTTCCCCTTGGGTCCATGGTCCACCTTCAACCTCTTAGCAGCGTCTCCAAGACGCATATGTTGGAAGACATCAGCAACAGTGAGGATATGACCCTGTTCACGAAGTCCCGAGACCAGCTTCATAGCCAGGACAGAGTCACCTCCCAGACGGAAGAAGTTGTCGTCGACGTCTATGTGCTCACTGTCGATTTTCAAGATAGCGGCCCAAGCAGCGCGCAAGATGCTCTCATTGGCTGTAAGGTCGGTTTGCGCATTGAGGGTCTTCCATGCAGACTCGAAGCCTTCGCGAAGCTGGGAGAGGATTCCGCGAGGGATTGCTGACGCAAGCTCGTTGAGAAGACTGTGGTCAATTACGCCTGTCTTCGTGCTTGTAGGGATCTTGTTGACGACAATATAAGTCGACGGAGCCATGTATGCGGGTAGGTTGTCGCGTATGAACTTGTCTAATTTCTTTAGGGCTAAAGCGAGGTCCACGGAAATGGCGGCGCTGATGATTGGGGTGCTCTGCGAGTCAGCCGCACTGAGCGTTATGACATGCTGCTTTGATAGAAGATTGACGGTGGCTTCCTCGGAAGGTTGCTCTACAAGAATCACAAGCTCGGGCTCCTCCGATAGTGCCTGGGATACGGCGGCAGCAGCGAGAATGGTCGGCGGCAGCAGCTTCTTAAGATGGGCCTCAAGGTCTGCGATGTCGACCGCGTGCCCTTGGACGCCGACAACATTCTCCTTCCGGCCAACAAAGATCAAGCTACCATTTTCTCGTAACTGAACCATGTCGCCTGTCGGCTGCACTCTGCCCTTACGACCAGCAAAGGCAGGGCTTCCGGATACCAGCCAGGCTGGTGACTCGGTAGTCTCAGCTGCAAGCACAGCTCCCTCAATCCAGAGCTCACCGACGCATCCAATGGGAGACAGCCGAGATGGGTTTCGGGGGTCACAAACCCACGGCACGGCAACTCGAGGGTACGGTGACCCCGGCTTGGTGGTTGCACCTGCGCGGAGCTTGCCCGTTGACTCGTCTGTAGATAGAGGAGGCGTCTGGTTCCATCGCCAGATCTTGTTCAATTCTGCCTCAGGGACGCAGGAGATATCGCCAATCCTCCTAGAAGAATCTTTGAGCAACTGCGAGCATGCCGTCTCAACCTGCGCAAGGATCCGTTCCATCTGTGTAGCTTCGACTAAGCTGATGTCGAAGCTTGCACAGATCCTGAAGCCACCCTTCTGGATACCACAGCCCAGCATAACCGGGTACGGGTTGAAATGAAGTGCTTCGCGGACGACATCGCCAATCTCAAACCCTAGCTCACCACCAACATACTCCGGATCCGGCTGAATGACAAGACCAGTCCCGGTTTCGCAAGCGTGCTGTGCATCCTGGCTGACCTTTCGGATGTTCTGCATGCCCATGTGTTGATAGGGTGTGCGGGATAGCATGGCCTTCTGGATGCTCTGCATATAAGCCTCGATGGAGCTCTTGCGCTGAACTTGCACACGAACAGGAACCGTTGCGATCAACGGACCGATGATTCCCTCAACACCAGGTAGAGCAATATCGCGACCCATGAGTGTCTCGCCAAATACGACATCATCGCTTCCGGTGTACTGTGATGCGACCAGCGCCCACGCACCGCGGATCAGCGTTGCCATGGTAAACGGCGAGCCAGCACCGATTTCAAGATCGATATGACGTTCGACCATGCCGTTGGGCGTCGGGAGGAAATCTCTCGATGGCAGACGAGGAAACTGAGGCCCGACTGCACCTCTTAGCTCGCGTCGCCAGAATTCTTCCATTGCCGTTTCGTCCGTGTCGCGCACGTACTTGACGAACTCTCTCATCTGGGACTGGAGCTCGACTGGCTGCTTCTGCAAGGCATTGTTGACCTGCTGGAGGACTATCGGCTCTGACCACCCGTCATAGACGACGTGGTGAATTGTCCAAACCATGTAGCGTTTGCCGTCTGAGTTTTCGACAATCGCATACCGAGCTAGGCTCTGGCCAAGTTCCATTTTCTCGTCTTTATCGTAAGCAAGGTACTGCTCCAAATCGGTCGCATGCTTCCACGAAACGTTCTCGTTGAGCACGACCTGTTGGAGACCGGGCTCGGAAATCTGAGCTACGCGGGTACGCAAGATAGGGCTTGCTGTAACAACGTCTTCCCAGGCCTTTTTCCAGTCGTCGAGATCAATGTGCGAGGGGATAGCTGCGACACGCTGAGCTACGTACGCCACGACTGCCTTGAGCGAGAACGTGAACAGCGATTCCTGTGTAGGCGTGCAGGGGTAGATGTCCTCGACCGCTGTCGGTTCTGTGCCGCATGCCTGCGCCGCCTCAAGCGTGGCGCTCTCGACGTCCTGGGCTATTAATGAGAATGGTGGCGTCTCCGTCCGCGCTTGCGAGTCGCAGACCTTGACAACGGCTGCCATTTCCGATAATACCGGGGTGTTGAAGGTATTGCCAACAGTGAGCTCGAGCCCGTGAGATCGAGAGATAGTTACCAGTTTCATCGCCATGACCGAGTCACCTCCAAGCGCGAAGAAGTTGTCATCTGGCCGAATAGACTCGGGTTCGCGCTTCAATGTCTCGGCCCATGCCTCACGCAGGCGCTGCTCAAGCTCACTCAGCTCGCCGGTATGGCTGCTGCTACTCGAGCCTTGGTCTATTTCGCGCAAGTCCACATTGGCACCTAGCTCCCTTAAGCGCTTGCGGTCGGTCTTGCCTGAAATCAAGACAGGCATGTAGTTGACGGGGATGTATGCGGTCGGGACCATGTATCGCGGCAAGACGGTTGCCACATCCTTGTCGGCATCGGAAATAATCTGGCGTAACTCTTTAGAGAGTTCCACCGACTGCATCTCGACATTGTCCTGCTTCTTTGTTGATTGAGCTGAAACGAATGCTACCAAGGTGGGTTGGCCGTGAGAGACAATGACTTCGGCAATGACGCTGAGATCCGAAGGGAGCCTTGCTCTAAGTTGACTCTCAATCTCACCGAGCTCAACACGCTGTCCACGTAGTTTGACCTGTGTGTCCTTTCGTCCTACGAAGACAATACCTCCAGATCCGTCAGGGTCGTATTTTCCAAGATCTCCGGTCTTGTAAAGACGGCCACGGCGCCCAGGGTAGCCGTTGTAACCTGCAACCAACCATGCTGGATCTTCAATGAAGGCAGCCGCAGTTTTCTCGGGGTCGTTCAGATAGCCTTGACCAACAATAGGGCCCTCAACAAGCAATTCACCTACGGCGCCGACTGGCACCAGCAGCTCGTGGTCGTTGGGGTCTGTGATCCACATGGCCGCTCCGTTGCCCTTTCCAATGGAGATGTAGTCTCTGCCAGTCGCAGCATTGCCGTTTACTGTACATCCTATCGTGCACTCGCAGGGACCATACCCGATGATAATTCTGGCAAGCTTTCCCCAGACCGTGCAGTCTCTTGCCGAAACAGCCTCTCCTCCGAGACCGAGACCCTCGAGCGACGAGATGACATCTGTGTCCAGGATACGTGCCACCGACGGGGTAAGGCCTGCGTAGTTGACTCGCATGTTACGAATCACGCCGTTGATGTCGTTCATTCGGTCTTCATCCGAGGGAATGCAAAGGCACCCACCATTTCCAAGAGTGAGAAGCATGCTATCAATGCTGACGTCGAAAGCGTAGGATGCAAAATCGAGAACCCTGGAGTCTTCTGTGTAGCCGACCTCTTTAGCTCGAGGAATGGCACTGCTCGTATATGTCTCGTGAGATAGCTTGACTCCTACAGGAAGGTTAGTAATCGATACACAGTTTCCATCCCCTGAAGTTTCGTCCTTACGCACCTTTTGGAGTTCCCGTACTGCCGGAAGTGAATATCATATACATCAGCGCGGACGAAGGCACTGGAGCCAGTTCGGGAATGTTCTGTAACTTCGAGGGATGGGCGAAAGTCTCCTCGCCCACAACAAAAGGCGTACTATCCGGCATAATCGTTGTAGCAAGTTCGTGCTGCTTGCTAGATGACAGCATCATCTTGGCACCCACCTGTTGCGCGATATTCTGGAGTCGCGCAAGCGGAAGTGTCGGGTCCATGAGCACAAATGTTGCTCCTGATTTCATGATTCCAAGGACCGCGACAATGGTCCACCTGGATTTTTCAAAGCACCCAGGGAGCACATCATGCAACTTAACGCCCAGGTCCTTGAGTGAGGCCGCCACGAAGGAGGAATACCGGTCGACTTCCCCGTATGTCAAGCTACCATCCCAGGAACAAATAGCCTCTTTATCGGGGAATTTGCGAGCTTGCTCTGAGATCATCTCGTGCATGCAGAACTTGAACGACGGAGGTAGAGCGTGGTTCCAGCTCCAGATACTTTCTAGATCAAAGCTGGTAGGTCGTAGATAAAAGTCTTGGATGAGGGCGCTGGGATTTGAAACGCATAATCTGATAACGTCGACGAACGTCTCGATGTATCGGGCTACTGTGTATGGCAGCATATTCTCGGTATGCCATCTTGGGCAGATCTCGAGGCGCGCATTTTTGAGGCGGATTTCCAGATGAAGCGCACCCTTTCCCAGTCAGTTACGAGCCAACCAACGCAAAACCGCCCAACTCACCTCATCTTTAGCTTCAGCCGTTTGCGACAGAGAATCGGTGCTCAAAATGAGAGAGGTAGGCCCAGGCAATTCTGTTGCGACTGTCGCAATGTACTCAGAAATCGCACCCGCCGCCTCTCCAATACTGCTCTGCAGCCCAATCTTTAAATCCTCCATTACCAGCCGCTTCGGGCCATTTCCGCCTCCAAAGGCCCAGTCATAGCTGTTCTGACTACCCTCTCTCGTTCGCAAAAGCGCAATCAACCATGACAAGAGTATGATCTCCTCTTTCATTCCAGTCGCAGTGTTATCAGATCCCAGACCGGCAATCTCGAAAGACTTGCCTTGATCGAGGAAGTCCTCGACCTGTATGGACCCCATCTTGCCGGAGCCCAGAGGAGGTTTCTGGTCAGTCCCGTTATTTTGCAGAGCTTCGCATGCGTTGAACGGGCGAGAATCGGGTCGTGAGCGTTATATAGCGACCTGCCAAGTTACAGCATTGGGATGCATTCAGGCCATGGTTGGATCAATTCAATTGACCGAGATCGGGTCGCGCAGGAGGTTAAGTGGGATGGTGTGGGTGGGCAACCCCCACTGCGTCAGAGTCCAGAAAGCATCCATGCTGAATATCTCGCGTAATTCATAGAGTTGACGGCGGTGTTTTGCAAATACGCCACCCGGCCCAGTGTAATACCACCGTAAATCTGCACCGTAAAGCCATGGTAAGAGTAATAGAAGATGAAATCATCAATCTATCCCTACAAATTACTCGCCCTCCATACAGGCTTCCGCTTCTCGACAAACGCCCTAACCCCCTCGCGGAAGTTCTCCCCAGCCATCAGCTTCGGATACCACTCATCAACCAGCGCCTGACTGCCCTCTTCCACACTAGCCCTCTCCCAGCCGTAATGCAAGCCCTCCAAAGTGACCCTCAAGCTATCCGGGCTATTCCTTGCAATGGCCGTCGCCGTTTCCACCGCACTGGCTACCAGCCGGTCATGCTCCACCACCCTATTCACCAACCCCCAGCGCTCCAGCTGCGCTGCAGGGAACGGCAGCCCAGTGAGCGCGATCTCGGCGGCGCGCTGCTTGCCTAACAATCGCACCAGCCGAGGTAGGGCGCCCGCCACAGCAGCGATCCCGCGCTGCACTTCGGGGAGCCCGAACGATGCCTTTTCGCTCGCAATCACAATGTCGCAGTTCACGGCCATTTCGAACCCGCCGCCTAGACAGAAGCCGTTCACGGCGGCGATTATGGGCTTCGTGCTTCGGCGGCGCGGGAGTCCCGCGAGGCCCGGCGCGGTCATTTTGTTCACGGTGCCGCGGGCGTTGAGATCGTTCCATTCTGGTGTTGTGTTAGCAGTAGGCTTTTTTGAGTAGAGGAAGGGGATTGAGTGCCTTTAAGATCGGCTCCAGAGCAGAATGATTCGCCTGTGCCGGTGATGATTGCGACTCGTAGTGTAGGCTCTGCGTCAAACCATTCCCATAGCTGTATGATGTCCCCGCTCATAGCAAGCGGTATTGAGTTGCGCTTCTCGGGCCTGTTGAGGGTGAGGAGCAGGATCTCCGGGGCAGGGAAGGAGACGAGGCATCCTTGGACTGGAGGATGCTGCATGTTGACTGTATTATGAATTCACAGTGGTGTCTTGAAGGCCTCAAGAGCAGTAGCAAGCTTATAAGAGAGAGTCCCACGGATGTCCGCCATCGGTCGTTCCCCTGGTCGGTCCAGGCGCTTCTCCACTCGAAGCTCCCCGTCTCGCCATATATTTGCGCCAGCCCATCCTTCTCTCCTTATCTTTCCAAATCCCCTCAGACTCAAGAAAATGACTGCCAAACAAACATACCCTTGGGTGAAACTCCCTCACCCCTACCTCACCACCTACAAAATCCATATCGTTTCCGATTCCAACCCACGAATCCTCCAGCTCCGACTCCACGACTCTCAGGTCTCGAGCCAGGCGCTTCCGGAGCCTCTACACAACGACTCTTTGACTTACACAGACATCGCCACTGAAGAATCAGCAAAAGACATCCCAAGTAACGATAACAGCCCATGGGCCCGCAGCCAACGAGCCCCAGGAACGACATTCCAATGGACTGGCGCAGAGACACCCTCGTTCGCACAGATCTGGAACGTTATCCATGCGATCTTCCTTACACACCCGCAGCGCGAGGTCCTCCGTCTGGACCTCAAGGGCACGGGGAACGAAATTGTTCGTGAGGAATGTATCCGCACTGGACTGGCTGTGCCCTACCCGTCTCCACGAGTCCCCTTCGGTAACGAGAGCGAACCGTCAGGCGTCGATACTCTCGTCCTGCTGCGCTCGTCGTTCTGGCAAGGCGCAGGCTCGCCTCTTGGTCCGCGACCCATCTGGATGGTTGATCAAGGGACCCACGGCCTGTCTCGCAAGGCCGTCAGCCAATATCCTGCCATGCCTAAGAACTATGAGTTCTCGATGAAGTTCCCTAGCGAACGGGTGTATGCGCGCCACCCGGTTCGTCCTGCGAAGCCTACTCCAGGCTCGCTTGTTTACAGTCGCTATATCCCGCACCTGGATAAGCACTTTTCGCTTATGGTCGTTGACTGGCAGAACGATGAACATCTGAAGCGATTCAACCGATGGCAGAATGACCCCCGCGTTGCCAAGGGCTGGAATGAGACCGGTACGCTCGACGAGCACCGCGAGTACCTGCGTCGGCTCCATGAAGATAAGCACGTCCTGTGCTTGTTTGGCCGATTTGACGACTTCGCGTTCGCCTACTACGAGATTTACTGGGCAAAGGTGCGTCGCCACTCCTCTAACTTTTACTACCTTCTCACCATGCTAACCCCTCTCCTCTAACAGGAGGACCACTACGGCGCACACTACGACGCTGGCGACTACGACCGTGGCCGCCACTCTCTCGTCGGCGAAGAAAGCATCCGCGGCGCCGAGCGCGTCAATGCCTGGTGGTCCAGTTGTATCCACTACTGCTTCCTCGATGAGCCGCGAACCCAGTGTGTCGTCGGCGAGCCCAAAGCCACTGGCGGCACCGTCCTGTCCTACGAGAACGCGCAAGGCCTCACAATCCAAAGTTACGTGGATCTGGGCCATAAGCGCTCCGTCCACGTCTTTTGCAGCCGCGAAAAGTGGTTCCAGCTTTCGCCGCTTTTCTGGGATGGCCGCGAGAGGCCCCTCGAGAGCTCGGATCGTGCGGCTTGGAACGCGAAGCTGTAGACCAGCTGTAGATACCTCGGTTGATGATCTAGAATAATGAAAATTTTGGGAGCGCATCAAGCCCGAATGTTTCCGACGTATTACTCCGTAGGTGCAGCCTGCAGGTATAGTGGGCCTGTCTCTGCAGATGCCCCGCTCTTCTTGTGGGCACTGGGTTGGCAGTTCTTCGGAGTCGGCAGACCCAAAATTTCAAAATCCCAGGAGTGTTCCGGCGCGAAGAACGTAATAATAATAATCGATCAATAAACCACGTACTACAACTGAACAGAAGGCATGAGTCAATTGTGAGAAAAGACGCCGAGATTTCTTGTTTACGAGTCGCCATCCCACGCAGGCTATGCTGAGACTTCAGAATGACGAATATACCCCATCCGCCAAGACCGTTGGAGTCGTCACCCAGAATTTGTTATCAATCTATCCGTAATCTACATCAGATAATCAGCCGAAGCATTCCCGTTCAAATTTCCCACTTGACTTGACGAAGGGGACATTTACAAGTCTTCCAGGTCATCTACTTTTCAGTAACTTGTTGCCTTAGAAGCTCTTCGATAATAGTCGCCTGGTTACGGGCAATCAACCATAACCAGCTGCCACGAGGACTCATACCCATATGTCTGCTAACTTATCCAGCAACCACGTAGCAACCACGCAGCAATGAGGAGTGGGGTGAAAAAGTTTTTACTTGCCTAGCTGCAGAAGTGGCTTTTTCTTCGTCAGCGGCTTGCCAGTTTTTGTCCAATAAGAGCCACTGTCCTATATTGACGGAGCTGATCGCTGTCTAATCAGATGATCAGATAAAAATTTCAGGGACCCAGGCCGTGGTTCGACTGTCTTGGGTTGTGTTCGGGACTGCGATCGGCATCTTAACCTGCAGACTGGGCATCCGGAGTGCATTTTTACTTTGCAGTTGGACTGGCATTGGACCTGCAATTTTGTTTGGTTGAACGGTATTGCCCCCATTGCCCATCCCGTCTGACGGTGTCGCTCAGTCCAGGTTGTCGAGTTACAAGCCCTGACTTGCGCAAGACTATTGACTTGTAACTTGCATATAATGCGCTGGGCGTGATCCGGTTTCGGTGCCTGAAACTTTAGCTTTTACACACCACACAGTTCGATTGTAAAGCTTTGTATTTGTGTCGTCTTCGGACCCATAATGAGGGGTAGAAGAAACCAGCCTGAATGGCAGACTTCTTTGCGCCGTTGCGGGTCTACCTGAGTTGCTGCGGGATGTATTCGTAAAACGAACGTTATGCACCAGCTGGTACGAAATACTGTATTTCAAATTCCGTATCGAAAAAAGCACGCAATCAATCAATCAGATAAGATACGCCCAGCCAATGAAGTGATACCCCACTGCACTAAGCGAGCTGGGATTCTTCAGCAGAAACTCATGCAGGGCCTCGGCTTGCTCCTTTTTGTCCAAAAGGCGTGATGACATTATTCCGACCGTACCTGACAATCTCCCCGCTCCACTGTAGTCTCTCGGGGCGCAGCACTTCGAAGCCGGTGTTATCCAAGTTTCTGGTGTGAATCTTGGAGCTGCGTCCGCGGATCCCGGAGCATGAGTGCGAAGCGAACTAGATGCTCCAATCCCAATTCTCAAACTCCACCATCCTAGTCCTCACCTATTTCTGAGGCAATATACCGGCACCCACCGACCAGGGCTACTGGCGGGTGGGTTTCTGGGACCGTTGACGGTTCCGCTGTGATCCGGATCAGATAACTTTACTCGGACCGTCGGATGTGGCTAGGGCGCGAAGTCGGGGCAAGTTCGGTGGTGTCTCAGCTATTAAAAACAGCTTGCGCTTTTCGACAAGCAACAAAGTAGCCAGGGGGAGGATGATTGACACCAGAGATTGGGGTGGTCGGTTATAAGCTAGAGAATGGAAGTTGAGGGTCATGGGAATCAGGCCGGGACAGGATCGCTCCTTCCCCAATTGTACGTAGCTATGTCCGCCATGAACTACACACGCTTTGCACATAGACGAGCACATCTAAGCTATCTAAGTAACGGATATGTAGATTCTTGGACAATTTCACGACCAAAATAAGCAGAACCTTACTCGAATCTTCGAAAACCGACTTTCTGATGTGCTTCTCCAAAGATATCATTAAGAAGCCTCTCAATCAGAATAAAACTAGTTAGATATATGCTAACTATGCTGACCAGACCAAGATAAGAGAAGTCAGCCGTATAAAGGCACAAAGGCGCTGCACCTTACTCTCAAATATGAAACCTGCTTTGTCAATATACAGCTTGCCTGTAGTAATTTTTTGGCCAGCACCTATGCTCTTGTAAACAAGACAGGCTAGAAAGTGCATTGTGCTTGGCCGCGTCTTCGAGCACCCATATCCTTCCAAGGTCATTGATGCCTTAAGATTTCTGAGAAAATGCCTGAATCCAAAGCTGACTTTGTTGACCGGTACATCCCAGTCACAACTGCTTTGAGCGGACCTCCCGCCTCCATTTTACGCCGCTTTGTGGAGGTTTCTCGTCGAAGCGCCATAATTCCGCCACCATTCCGCTCATTTGGTCGTACTGAAGAGACAACACCCCCTTGCTGATTGACGAACCACGGGCAAGCGAAAGTACACTCACGAGGACTTACACTATAGACGTGTACTCGAGGAACAAATATATATTGTGCCGCATTGCCGATGTCACACGGTGCTGGTGCAAGGCGTTGAATTGGCTCTAGCAGATCATAGTTGCTGTACCACACACAAAGCTTGACCTGCAAGGTGGGTGTTACCCAGATTCCGAAAGGGGTGAAGAGGGGCCCAACTGTAATCTTGCACAAGAGTCGTCTACGGAAAGCCCGCATTATGAGTCTCTTCTTTTACACAGACCATGGCTCCTTCCAACCAGATGGCCGGGACTGAGTTCCAACCGCATTTGTACATCATGGATATTCAGCGACAAAAGTAGTCATGGTGCCATCTAAGTCTGGAAAAGACGTAAATAGCATGGACAAATTGGGACATTGAGTACTGCAGCAACGCGCATACGTTTCAATAGCTGCCGTTTCATGCGCAGTTCAAATCAGCCATGAAACTCTCTCGAGGTTGCGACTGCTGCAACTGCTTCTGCGATGAAAAGGGCAGCGACACATAGCAATCGAACTTTTGCGGTGCAAATCGTATCAGCCGAGTCCAAGTCCTGGTGAAACACTGGGGATCCTAGCTGAATGTGGTCGGAGTATCCGGATCTTGACAGCATCAGCCAAGGTGCACGAGCAAATTAAAAGCTTTCCGAGAAGCTCTTGATGATACACAAGACGGACAGTTCACCTGCAGAGGGCTTCGACATTTGCATGAGGCTTTCTTTAGTCTCCTGGCACTGAGTACGCAACAAGGCAAGCTCTTCTCTTCACCGGGCCCTTCTAAAATTCATGTCGGCGTCTGCAAGGACACGTATCATCCCAGAGAAGTGGCATTATCCAAGGCCATGATTGATAGCCACAAGACCTTTATTGAGGGGAATCTCAATCCTAGTGCCTTAAAGGTCTGCTCAACCTGATTTTGCCCGAAGCCAACTGCAGTGCAGAATGCTGGTGAAAATCTGACTCTGGAATTCGGGTTTACCAGCTGACTATCGGTGCACCTCTCAGTAGTAGGTATTACTCAATGCGGTCTGGCTCCTCTGCAGCATGTCGGCGGTTGGGTTTGCGGGAAAACCAGCTGGAGATTCATGATTGGGGGCACCTCTGGCGCATTACTGCATGACCAGACTGATGTTCATTTGTTCCACGCTGAGACACTGCGTAGGCGATGCGAGACTTCCTGAGCCTGTTCTGCTCCATCCACCTTACCGTGGCAGATAAGTGTAGATCGCATATCAAATTGGTTGGTGCAAGTCAAATGAAGACCCCGGAGGCATTGCTGGTGCCGGTGCGTACATGGGTATCCCGGCAAGTAGTTGTCCGCCCAACCTTTTCATGCATAGATCTACTGAGTAGCAAGGATGCATTATCTGAAGTGTATCTTGAAAGAGAAAGAAATGAGGTGACGCGTCATATAAGTTGAGGCTTCAAAGTACGGAGTAGGAAGACGTCCTCACCATTTTGGTCTAAGCCCGATTGGGAAACCAAAGAGCTTCCCCGGCCTCGGGCATCAGCCTCGGCCCGCCCAGTGTTTGTCGCGTCTTGACGCGTTTTGGAATCCAAAATTCACTTTCATCAACACAATCAATCTGGCTGTTCTGGCGAGACCTTATACCCTGATAACGTGAAATCATGGCCCCGCGAGCCGACAATATTCCCGAAATCTCCGACAAGCCGCCCGTCGAGACAGACCTGTATCAGATTCTAGGCGTCAAGGAAGATGCCACTCCCGAACAGATCAAGTCAAGCTACAGGAAGCTGGCTTTGAGACATCATCCCGGTATCTCCTAGCCTAGGTCCTCAGGGACGATGTGTATTTTTCATGTTCTGAAGCTAACGAGGTAAAAGACAAGGCTCCAGCAGATGCCAAAGAGAAGGCCAGCCAAGAGTTTCAGAAGATCGCATTTGCCTATGCAATCTTATCCGATACTCGAAAACGACAGCGGTTTGACCTTACCGGTAGCACTGCTGAAGCAGTCGATTTGGATGACGACTTTGACTGGGTAGACTTCTACCGGGAACAATTCTCGACCGCTATTGACACGAACGTTTTGGCGAGATTCAAGAATGAATACCAGGGATCCGAAGAGGAGAAAAAGGACGTGCTCGCTGCCTTCGAGTGCCATGATGGCGATCTGGATCAGGTCTACGAGTCAGTAATGCTAAGCAATGTTCTAGACGACGACGCTCGCTTTCGTGCCATCATCGACAAAGCCATTGAGCTTGGGGATGTCGAGGGATACAAAAACTACACAGAGGAGTCGGAGAAAAAGCGGCAACAGCGACTGAAGCGTGCAGAGAAGGAGGCGAAAGAGGCAGAGAAGCTCGCCAAGAAACTGGAGAAGCAGAAGGAGGCGGGCAGTGCAAAAGCGGGGGGACGGAAGGGCAACAAAGGCGGCGCGATGGAGACTAATGATTTGGCAGCTTTGATTCAGCAGCGTCAGGCGTCGCGCGCCGAGTCATTCTTCGACCGATTGGAAGCGAAGTACAATCCTGCAGGGAAGAAGCGAGTGGCAATGGATGAGCCTCCAGATGAGGCGTTCGAAGCCACTGCTGCACGACGAAGCTCGAAAAAGACGAAATCCAAGACAAAGTCATAAAGGGACTGGGATAAGACATAATTGAATTGGGTCATGGTCTGTCATATTTGACTGGAATTGGGCGTTTCGGCCACGGGAGTTCACATTGCAAATGCACCGCTCGGGATAGTTTAGCTAGGATTCATGGTTTGTTGTGCATGATGTTGATGAGGTATTCGATCCTTCTACTGGTGATACAAATACCTCAAGAATTGCCTTTGCCCAACTCTGGGTTCACCTCAGCCACATCACACGACAGGGGCCGTCAGTCCCGTTGTCTGTCAGTGACTCTATGACTGCGTAGATCAGTAGCTCTTGTGATCACGGATGCCTGATTGGTGTTGTGCGCCATTCCCAATGCATTCCAACTATTGATCGACTGGGAAGGGAGCTGCAGTGACACCTTTTGTCCGACAACTGAGGCCACTTTTTCTCCGCCTCCCTGGAGCTGATCTGCTCAGGCTAACGAAAAGATGCAAGGGAGACGGGGAGTGTGGGCAACGTTGATGAATGAGGGTGGCCTCCTTGGCTCTCTATACCCCGCATGCCGAGCTTGAAGGCGATCCATCCTGTTTCCCCATAGCAAGCTTCACATCCCCCGCGATGATTTAACTTGACTTCATCCCACCTGACTGTTTTGCTTTTCGCTGCCTCTCTCCGCCCTCCTCTTCCCATTCACGACGACCCTATTGCCCTCCCGCGAAAAACATCATCCTATCCGCCCTCGTCCACCGTCAACCTTCGAGCCATAAGAAAGATCTTCCACCGTGATTGGCAGGGAAGCTTGCAGAAATTCTGCCGCGGCTTGATTTGAAGGACCAACTCGTCGGCGTCGAACCACTCTTCATCCGCGGTGTAGGAGCCAAGGACAAGCCAAGCCCGAGGAAACTCTCAGAAACAGAGCAAGACCCGATAGGTCGTGAGGCCATCGCGTGCCCGCGGCGACCGGGATATCTTCCTTACACCGGGTCTAGATCTTTGAGAATCACAATTTTTGGCACGTGGAGGAGATTCCCGAAACCCTCGTTCAGCTTTGAGTTACGGTCTGTTAGCTGCAGCCTAGCTTGTTTGCCCAGCATTGGGCATATATCAATTATCAATACCCCCCACCTAGCTTCAATTATTCGTCCGAACAAATCTAGGTATAAAAAAGTCCGAGCTTTCTACCTGAAGCTCGAGCTTTCGTGGAACTGACCGTCGTCATTGGGATAGCTCCCCGCAAGATACAGCTTTATCGCAGTGTCGCCGTGAGGTCAGTTCTCCACAGCTCGTCAACAGCCGTGGGCGGCGCCACCCACCAGAATGCCCTCTAATCGCAGGCCCGGCGGGCTCGCCGCTGCACTTGAAGAAGAACGTCTCGAGCTTGCCTCTGAGCACCGCAGTCCCTCCACGCATCGCAACTCGACCTCGAGCCACGCACCTCCTAGACGAAGCATTCTTGATACCGCCACTGGTCCCTCTCCCGGTTTCATCGCCCCACGGCATGGTTCCATTGCAGGCATCGGTGTTGGCGTAACTCCGCCCGCTGGACGTGGCTACCAGGATTCGCAGTCTCCCCAAACCTCGTCACCCTTACCGTCGCCTCCAATGCCGAATGATTCTACAGAAACCCCCTCGTCCTCAACCTCTTCGACACCGTTATCTACACCAGTAACGACCCCAAAAATTCCCTACACCAACTTGAAGACCGCCCCTCCTCCTCTCAAGCGTCCGGATCCGCCGGCTTCGAAGGACAAGCGAAATAGCGGTGATAAGAAGAAAAATACTCCTGAAACAAGAAGGCCAAGCATTCGCTGGGATTCCGGCGTCGACATGCCGCCCAGTGCTAGTGGCTCGAGGCGATTTGGCCCGCCGGAGAAGGCTCCCAGGTCGCTGCCTGGTAAAAATGCCATGGCCGCAGTCATGTCTGGATTTGATCTCAAGGTCGGGTTGCCGAGTTTTAGTAGAGGGCGGGATTCTAGTCGAAGTGCTTCGAAGAGAGGTACTTCATTAGATTCGCACCTTCCTTCTCCGGCCCGAAGAGCGCACTCTGGCTCGCCCGCGCGCCGCTTGCCCAACTCTAGCCTCCGCACTCCGGTATCCGACGCTCCTAAGTCCGTAGCCGAGAAGACGAAAGAGATTAAAAACGAAGGAGCCGATGTGCAACTTCTCCAGCCCCCTGCATCCCGCCGTGGGTCTACAGAAACTGACGCTCGAGGGTCTGCGTCTGGAGATGAACGAATATACGACAGTGACAACAACGCCTCTGAGTCCAGCGAAGAGGAGGAGGATTCATCTTCAAGTGGTGACGATTCCAGTCCTGAAAGCAATAGTGAGGACGTTAAACGAGGCCGGAAGAAGACATCCGACCGGGGTTCTTCAGCGGAGGACTCGAAGACAGCTTTGGACGAAACAGGTATGCGGGTTATTGCCTTGAAACTTCCGCAAGCGAACTTCCGGCTTGAAAAACTAACCATAGTATATATACAGACGGCGAGCAAAGTAAATCCAAAGGCCCGGAGTTGATTCACTCCTCGAAAACCGGCCCTATGCCGAAGTCCCCAGAAGTTCAACTCCAGACGAGTTTTGATCCTCCTTCGGTGCTCAATACGCCCTTTGGCTCCGATGATGAAGCAGAATTATCCGACATCAAACGAGCCCAGAAACTTAGTATCCAAATGTCAAGTATTGACAACTCGGTCCGTAACCGGTCTATTAGGACTATCATCCGTGGGGACTATACTAGCATGCAGGTGGATGCCGAGGGGGGTCGACGACGGCAGCGAAAGTACCTAGTCACAACAGATCTCAGCGAAGAGTCGGTCTATGCGTTAGAATGGACAATAGGAACCATCTTGCGGGATGGCGATACCATGTTCGCGGTTTTTGCCATGCATGAGGAAACAGGTACTCAAATTGGTGAGGGATACAAAGCGACAGAGGATGTTGCCGCCGTTGTCGGCTCCCAAACGGCCGAGACCGTTCAAAAATCACAAAACGACTCCTCTAACCTCCCTCGAGCACTCTTCAATCGCCTCGGCTCTGGAACAGACAGCCGGCCTGGCTCGATTGATGCGCGGAGGATGTCCAAAGCGGAAGCTGAACGCGCGCACGCTGTTCAGCTCATCTCTCAGACCTGTGTTCGACTTCTGAGAAAGACATTGCTACAGGTTCGAGTTGCCGTCGAGGTGATACATTGCAAGAGTCCTAAGAATATGATTACGGAAGCTGTACGTGTTCTGTCCTGTGGTACCGCCACTACTCGTCCCGCTAACCTAATAATCTGGTTTTAGATTGATGGGCTGGATCCTACACTGGTGGTCGTTGGGGCTAGGGGAAGAGGTGCACTGAAAGGGTAAGTTGGATTTTGTCGTGGACTGAACCACAGCAACTAACACGATTTTCAGTGTACTTCTAGGGTCATTCTCAAACTATCTGGTCCAGAATTCGTCTGTTCCGGTCATGGTCGCGCGAAAGAAGTTGAAGAAGAAAGCCAAGACAAACGTGCGTCTTTCCAACAACCTGACGGCGCCGAAGAAGCTTGCGACAGCACGAGTAGACTAGCGAAGAATTACTGACGATTTGTTTTTTGTGTTATCTGCATCTGAATACCATCATGAGTCGACGATGATCTGGCTGGCGCATGAACTGGACTGGAATGGGCTGTGTTGATATGTTTTAAGGGGTCTTTTGATTTGCATTTCCAAAGCTGTATAGATATGACCTTACCTTAATGAGACTGGATGATAAGATGATGAGGATGCCGTGCTGAACTCTGTACTAGTTTAGTCTATAGTTTGGTCAAGTCGTTCGAGCTATGATGACACATCACGTGGCTCTTCCCGCTCCGCCAACTCGACAGCGACACCAACGACTAGCTTCCCCGACGGCGCGGACGGCTTCAAATCAAGCTCCCCTCTTCTCACTCCTGCTTTGTCTCTCTCTCTAGGCTATCTGTGCTTCTGACCGGTGTTAAATCCGGTTTCCTTCAGCCATGGCTGACACTCTCGACCCCCGAATGACCTCCGTCCAGCCACGCATCCGCTACAATACCATCGGGGGCATCAACGGCCCTCTCGTTTTCCTCGACAATGTCCGTATTCTCTGCCAGGGAGCAGTTTATCCCATCCAGATCGCTCCCATATATTGTACTGTGATTTCGAGCCTAACGGTTTGCTGGCCTAGGTCAAATTCCCCACCTATAACGAGATCGTCTCCCTGACGCTCCCTGACGGAAGTGAGCGAGCGGGTCAGGTTTTGGAAGCTCGAGGTATGCTTTCCTTGCTTTGCGAGATGCAATACTGTGTATTAGGGTCTCCCATAGCTGACTATAACTTTTGAATACAGGAAACCGAGCTATCGTCCAGGTGCGCAGTACAAGACAGCCGCAGCCGTTGAGCTAGCTTCCTTTCCTTCGCGGAGTGCTGACGGTGTGGCAATGTTAATAGGTGTTCGAAGGTACTTCTGGTATCGATGTCAAGAGGGTACAGTGCGCCTTTGTTCTCTGTAGAATAGGGCTTAGAAGGGATAGCACTGACGTTCTCTATTGATCACTGATAGACCAAAGTCGAGTTCACCAACCACAGCCTGAAGCTGGGTGTCTCCGAGGACATGCTGGGTCGTGTTTTCGATGGTTCCGGTCGTGCTATTGACAAGGGTCCTAAGGTGTTGGCGGAGGATTACTTGGATATCAACGGTCAACCCATCAACCCCTACTCTAGAGTAAGAACATTCGGCAGGGAGCGACAAAGGCGGCTGGTACTGACGGGATTGGCGTCTAGGTGTACCCCGAAGAAATGATCTCCACCGGTATCTCGGCCATCGATACAATGAACTCTATTGCCCGTGGACAGAAGATCCCCATCTTCTCCGCCTCCGGTCTCCCACACAACGAGATTGCTGCTCAGATTTGTCGACAGGCTGGTCTGGTCAACCGGCCAACTAAGGATGTGCACGACGGCCACGAAGACAACTTTTCCATTGTCTTCGCTGCCATGGGTGTCAACATGGAAACTAGCCGTTTCTTCACCCGTGATTTCGAGGAGAACGGCAGTATGGAGCGCGTGACGCTCTTCCTAAACTTGGCCAATGACCCGACGTAAGACCATACTATGTCAATTTGATCAGAATCTAGATGACTGACCCAATTTACAACAGCATTGAACGTATTATCACGCCTCGTCTAGCATTGACCACAGCTGAATACTATGCATACCAGCTGGAGAAGCACGTCTTGGTTATCATGACAGATCTTTCGGCTTACTGTGATGCTCTTCGTGAAGTCTCAGCTGCCCGAGAAGAAGTACCTGGTCGTCGTGGTTACCCCGGTTACATGTACACTGATTTGTCGACCATCTACGAGCGTGCTGGGCGAGTACAAGGCCGTAACGGCTCCATTACCCAGATTCCCATTTTGACCATGCCTAACGACGGTAAGGCGGAGCATCAAACCCCACGCCGGTATACAGTCACTAAATCCACATACAGATATCACACATCCAATTCCCGATTTGACAGGTTACATCACTGAGGGCCAGATCTTCATCGACCGTCAATTGTACAACAAGGGTGTTTACCCTCCCATCAACGTTCTGCCTTCGCTGTCCCGTCTGATGAAGTCCGCCATCGGCAAGGGCCGTACTCGTGACGACCACTCTGACGTGTCCAACCAGCTGTACGCCAAGTACGCCATTGGACGAGATGCCGGTTAGTGATAATCCCTTGCTTCAACCCTGTCACGCGCGGGAAAAAGCCATCCTAACATCCCTTAAAACAGCTGCCATGAAAGCCGTCGTCGGAGAAGAGGCTCTTTCCTCCGAAGACAAGCTGTCCCTCGAGTTCCTCGACAAGTTCGAACGCACCTTCATCAACCAGTCCGCCTACGAGTCCCGCTCCATCTATGAATCCCTCGATATTGCCTGGAACCTTCTCCGCATTTACCCTCCTCATCTTCTCAACCGTATTCCTAAGCGTGTCCTCGACGAGTTCTATGCTCGCTCTGGCCGTAAGATCCCTAACAAGGATACTCGCGACAACTCGGTTCCGGAGCAGGCGCAGGACCAGACTGCGGATCTTATTGAGACTTAGATATTTGTGACTGACTGACTGATTGGTTGATTGATTGTGGCTGTGATATTATTTATCGATATCCTTCTTATCTCTTGCGTCTTGCCTGTGCTGTCCATACATAAGCCATACTATACATCGTTCTACGTATAACTCGAGTATCATCGTACATATGCTAGAAGACAGAAATAGGGCAATATAACTATATACGTAAATTCATTTCTCTATCGAAGACATGGTCGCTTTTTGAAGAGGAAAATGTAAATATGAGAAATCAGTACACTGCCGTAACCCGAAATGGGGGCGCAAGTCTTATATCAGAATGGTCCTTGATTTTTATTTGATATTTTGCCGAGCAGCTTAGAATCGCAAGTCCCAGCCAATCTGGGGACCCAGTTTGGGAAGAGACTCGGCGACACTCTCGACGTCCTTGTCACCTCTACCGCTGACAGTCAGAACTATGTCCTTGCCCTTACCCATGGTCTTGGCAAGTTCGATAGCACCCCAGATAGCGTGCGAAGACTCAAGAGCAGGAATGATACCCTCTGTCTGGGCCATGGTACGAAAGCCAGAAAGAGCCTGGGCATCTGTGGCGGCGACGAAGTGGGCACGATCGCTGTCCTTCCAGTTGCTCAGTTCGGGGCCGACACCAGGGTAATCAAGACCGGCGGAGATGGAGTGTGTCTCGGAAACTTGGCCGTGCTCGTCTTGCAGAATGTAGGTGCGGACACCGTGGAGAACACCCTTGCTACCGCCTGAGAGGGTGGCGGAGTGGCGGTCTGTGTCGATGCCATCGCCACCGGCCTCAACACCAAGAAGCTTGACGCTGGTGTCCTTGGAGAATGGGTAGAAACTGCCAACGGCGTTACTGCCACCGCCGACACAGGCGACAACAGCGTCGGGCAACTTGCCGATTTGCTCTTGCAGTTGTTGCTTGGTCTCTTCACCGATGACCGACTGGAAAGTGCGCACGATGGTAGGGAAAGGGTGAGGACCAATGGCAGAACCGATGATGTAGTGTGTTGTGTCGAGGTCAACCACCCACGCACGCATGGCCTCGTTGACAGCATCACGCAGGGTTCGGCTGCCAGCATCGACGGCAACCACGGAGGCGCCTAGTAACTTCATGCGGAAGACGTTCAGGGCCTGACGACGCACATCCTCCGCACCCATGTAGACAACACACTTCATGCCAAATTTGGCACAGACAGTCGCAGTGGCAACACCGTGTTGACCCGCGCCGGTCTCCGCAATGATTCTGGTCTTACCGAGTCTTCGGGCAAGGAGAATCTGACCAAGAGCGTTGTTGATTTTGTGACTTCCAGTATGGTTCAGGTCCTCACGCTTCAGCCAGATGTTCGCTCCTCCGACATGCTCGGTCAAACGCTCGGCAAGGTGTAGGCTACTAGGACGTCCCATGTAAGGATAGTAGGAGCGGTACTCCTGCCAGAAGGAAGGGTCCTTAAGAGCACTATCGAAGCCTCGCTCCAACTCGGCCAGACAATCCATCAGTGATTCGGGGACGTACTGTCCACCAAATTCACCAAAACGCGCTGGTGTAGCTCCGGGGTTTCCACCGCCGTTCAAAGCTTCGAGTTGATCACCAAGACCAGGGCCAGAAGGTGTATCTTTTTCCGTAATGACATCAGTAGGCTGAGATACAGGAGGCGATTCGATCTTAAAAACGGGCTCCAGCACGTTCACCTCACGAGTCATGGCACCCGCGGTATCCCTTTCAAGTTTACGGCCAGTAACGCTGGTGAGGTACTCCTCGGCTTTCTGGGCCGCCTGACCAGCAGGGGCTTGACCAAGAACCGTGATGATCTGGCTACCAATGACGACACCTTCGGACATTTCTTGGACAGACAGGAAGTGCTCGCGCGTGCTGACACCGAATCCAAGCGCGGTAGGTACGTTTCCAGACCACTTGTGAACGCGGGCTAGCAGCTCAGGAATGTTCGAGCTGAGCTGCCCCGTAGCACCAGTGACACCCATTCTTGAGACGACGTAGATGAACGAATCGGCGATCTTGCACAGGAGCTTCATGCGAGATTCAGAAGTGGCGGGGGCGATGAGGGGGACATAGGAAAGACTACCACCTCGGTATTAGCAAATGTATAGTCGAAAGAGTTATGTCAATAATCAATCAACATACCCCGTGCTGGTGCAAAGATCACGGAATCGAACGGCCTCCTCCGGCGGAAGATCGACCATGATAAAACCGTTGACACCAACCTCTTTGCAGTCCCTGAGCATACGCTCCTCACCGTAGCTCAACATCGGGTTGTAGTAGCCCATCAGCATGACGGGGGCTTTGAGACCTCGATTCCTCGCATTGCGAACCATCTCGAGAACAGTGGAGACCGTGACACCATTTGCAAGAGCCTTGGTGTTGGCTTTCTGGATTGTTGGCCCATCGGCAATGGGATCTGTGAAGGGAACACCCAATTCGATGATATCTATTCAATTGACCCAATGTCGTCAGCGACTGCCATAAGCTGGGAAAAACGACCATTGCGACTCGATATGCCTATTGAGGGTCCTTTAAGGATAGCACTCACCAGCACCTCCATTCTCCAGCCCAATAAGGATGTCCACGGCCTCTTCAATTGTAGGATATCCGGCGGTAATGTAGGCGACGAGAGCGGCACGCTTCTCCCGCTTGACCTTATCGAAGGTGGCCTTGAGGTGCTCCATGGTGGGAGGTGGGGGTGGGGAAGAGAGGAGCGAAAGATCTGGGGGAGAAGAAGACAAGGAATGGAGGAGGAGTAATGAAGGCTATGAAGGGGAAGAGGACAATGAGTCCAGACTCAAGCAGAGCGGGTCAATTTTAAAGAATGGCAGACGAGAGAAGGGGGTAAGCTGCGTTGAGTCACCGTTGCTCTGCGGGCGCATTCAAGCGACTGAGAGGGGACTCAATGAAATTGCTGGTCAGGTGACGATGGCCGGTGGCGATAAGATAAGAACAACCGATACCGGCCGAGGACCGTCTACTATCTCTACAAGGCACAGTTTGGAGAAGGCTGAAGAGATAGGTGAGTTCTCAAATCACTATTAAATGGTGAGATAGACACAAAGTACTATAGTACTGCTCACTTGGTAACACAGCCACAGAGGCAGAAACCAAACAATTGTCAGAAAACGCCCAAGCTATGCAGAAGAGAACCGGGCCACGAGCACACACTCTCTGTAGCGCAAAAAGAACTGTAGAATCAACAAGAAGACATTCAAAAGGCACAAAAACAATCAGGTATCCCAAGCGAGAATGCGTGCCACACTTTTCCAACCCAACAATGGTAGCCCAGTCCTGCGAAATGATAAGGAAAGACAGCAGCGCCATCAATGCGGCATAACATAATAGTACATGTATCGAAAAGGAATGGTATCTCAGTGCCCCGAATATGCAAAACAACCAAAGGAATGGATAACAGATCATCTATAATGTATCATGTCAACGTAGAAATCAGAAAATTGGGGCATCAAGACATGAGATAGTTAAGGAGAGACGTGAAATCGTTGCTAATAATCATTAAAACCATAGCCGGACGGGGATCTTCCGCATGCAAGACGTAAATAACCAAGCGCGCCATGGTATCAAGTAAAGGAGTGACGAAAAGTGTAGAGAATATATGCAAAATGACAAAACGCCGTTGAAATGCGATCATGTTTAAACACGAACTCGGTTCGCTAGTGTCCCTGAGGGTGGCCTGGCATAGAGTAGGTCATCGGAGGCATGTAGTTGTAATTGACAGGATTTCCAGTCACGTTCGGAGGCGCGGCACTTGGGTTGACTTCCCAGCTCCTCGTCACAGGACCAGAATGCGCAAGCTGTCCCGGGTGGCAGACGGTAGTATACGAATACGGCGCTGTCATTGTCGGGTACGGCTGGCTGACGGCGGGGAGGATAGTTCGAACAGGCCCGTCGGCTTCGGTCGGAGGTGAGTAGACCGGGGCTGCAATGCTCGGGTGATAGCTGCTTGACGGCGTGCCTTCGGACATGGACTGCGGAGAGGCAGCGCTGAGACCATCGGCTCCAGAGTCGGACGCCGGGCCGGTACTGGGGTAGTTCGACCCGATGGGAGTGGGAAGAGCTCCAGCGGTAGAGGAATAGCTTGCGGACTAAACGATGTCCACGTCAGTACTGGGTCGAATAAAACTGGTGATGAGGAGGCAGGCTACTCACGTATTTGCCGATGATTTTCTTCAAGGCATGTCCCAAGATCTTCCAGGGGAAGACTTTGACATCCTTCTCAATGTTCCGCGGCTTCGGTGCAGGGAATCCCATGATGACCTTGAAGAAGTCTTCACTATCCAATTTGGACTTGGATACAGTGAGAGGTCTGAACCCTTCTAGGTTGCGCCGTATACGATTCTTCTCCTCTACAGTGAATCGGACTCCAACAAGCGACTCGAGTAGGTAGATAGTATCCACACTGGTGATAAAACACTCATCCTTGCCATCCCAGTAGATACAACTGATGCAGATGCTGTTCGGCGCCCGTTCTTCGGGGGTTACCGGTCTAAAATCAGCGTGGATAGTACTGCCGTTTTGCATTCGGGTAAATTGGACCAGGCGGCGCTGAGCAACTTGCTCCTCCTGAGTCCAATTTTGGGTCATGATGTCGAGATTCCCGTTGAGTTTCAGGATTGCCTTTGACGGATACATGGCGTAGGGGTTGAACGACTGTGTTTGGACCACCGGAGGCGCCTGCTGTAAGGTGGAGGTACGTATAAGGGTCGGGGTTGAATAGCTCGCAGGTGATGCGGGCTTCGGCTGGCAAATTCCACGACCAACTGCATATCCGGAGTTTCTTTGGTCATGGTTGACCGATAGGAAAGACGAGTTCCACGAAGATACCATGGGAGACGGTGCGCGGATCGGGGGTTGCGAATTGGTCGGTACAGCCGTATATTGCGCAGCACCAATTCTGGGTGAAGAATCCGTGTGGTATGAGGAGGCATATCCGTTCATGGAAGGTAGTGGCTGTAGATACGGCGAGTATGACCCAGCAGCATAGCTTGATGATTCCTCCTTGACCTGCACTGGGAGAGTTGACGCCCGCTTGATGGGCCTCGACACGTTATCTGCGGAGAAAGACGAAATTCGCCTCTTCCGTCCATCATCAGAGGGCGACTGCTGGCCAGCATGCTCATATGTGTAGACGCCCACCTGCAGGGTCGTGGCTGGGCATTCATTTTGTCCACGCATCGCAACCTGAAGAGGAACAGCTAGTGAGGGTGAGCCTGTGGTCATAAACGCCGGCGTGTCAACGGAGAGGGCATATTGGAAGAAAGAATCCCGGAACCCCAAGAAGTGTGGATTGCATTCACACTTCTTCGTTCCAAACACAATATATAGTGTCGCATAGGGGGTTGTATGGAGGTCGTAGGGAGACTGGAGTTGCACGAAGACCCTAGTTCCTTCGGAGCCTCTCTGAGGCGAGTATGAAATGACCTCTGGCAGCTGGCAAGACTCCGTATTGACCATGGGCGATTGCTCATCCTCGTAGGAGCTGGCATACTCGGGTTTCGCCATGTATGGCACGCAATCAGACATCTGACTTATATGGTCGGTCATTGGGGACGGGGCAAGGGGAGTCGACATATAAACGGGCTGGCCGTAAGTAGAATAGGAGGCGCCATCCTGCAGAGATTGGACGGAATCACAATCTAAGAGAAACATTAGCAAACTCAGTTTTCGGAATATTACAGAAGATTGGTTGAACTGGCGTACCTAGCACGGTGGCTTGTGGGAGTCGCTGGAAACCAGACATAGACAGGGAGGGTTCAGACTTGGCCAAGAGGCCGCCTGAGAACACGTCGAAAAAATGGGACTCTTCAGGATCTGAGAACTCCAAAGTCTCGTCCAGGATTAAGGGCGTTTGGAAGTTCGGGTCGAACTGTGATACAACCACGTATTAGCAAAAGCCGTACGTTGAAGGGGTTGGAACGAGCAAAGTGAGAACCATCCGTTCTCCAGCAGCGAGACAGTGCTGAGTCAAGATTCAGATCCCGACCAGCCGAAAGGGAAACACAAGATGGCAAGAATAGCGATCATTGGATAGACGAGGAGAAACAAGAGGGTTCATCTGCACTCACCAGAACACCGTGTGTCTTCGAGTAAGCCAGCTTGAAGGTGTTGCAGAACCTGCAACGAAACACGACAACCTAAAGAAGCGAATGACAGCGAATTTATTCAGAGGCAAACGATGGTGCGCCGGAAAACCTGCAGCGAGCTCTCCGAGACAAAGCGAGCGACGACACGAAACGAGCGAGAAGAGTGGAAATGACGGCTTTGGGTCAGTGGCAGGTGCCCAACAATCGAGACCGAGATTGGGGAAGGCTGGTTGCAGGTTGAGAACCAGACACAAGCCACGCGGTAGATAGATACCGCAAGAGCGCCTATAGGAAGCCGATTTGCAGCTGAAAACCAGATTATACTCTCAATATGTCAAGCCCAACGGAAGCAGAATGGACGTCGGTGGCCGGGTTTCAGAAAAGCGAGCGGATACTGAGAGCCGAACAGAGACAAAAGGGTCTGGGGGTATCCAGTCTTCTCTTCTCTTCTCAAATAAGATGACAGGTTTCACTGCTGCCCAGGTTGACCAGTTTCAGGACTGAATACAAGTCGGGCAATGAACTACCCGCCTTGTGAGTACGAACCACACACTAGGTTGCGATGAATCGGGACACTGCATTCACCAGCTAGACTTACCAGAGAGACGATAAAGAACCAAGTAGGTCACCGGGGGTCTTCGAGTGCTAATATGCGAAATTCTCACGATGAGGAAGCGACTGACGAGCCGCACTGTAGTAAAAACAACGTCAACAATAAACATTAACCCTAAGTGACGATCACAGGGGAAATTGAAATTGCATGGGTGCCATTGCTGGTACTGAATTCGCTCGAGGTCCCTTTCATTCAAGGCACGATTTGGGTCAAGCAAGGAGAGTAAATGAAAGGAGATACGAAGGAGTGTGGAGGCAAGGGCACCGCATCCTCCAGTGGCGAGGGGAGAATCTGCTCACTAACCTTAACAGACCGAAAAGAGCTCAGGTGAGAGATCTTTTGCTGTATTCTGTCAGAGGTGGTGTCCTCAACCGAGACAACGCTCCACGCTGGCTGGGTCCAGATCGAACCTTCCCAAGGGCTGGCGAGACTAGATGCAGTGTTGGAGGGCTTACCGACCAAATATCCACCCTCTCAAAAGATTTGAGATTATTGAGAGGCTGAAGAAGAATGACGACAAGGTGCTGATGGTGGTGAGAAGCACGATTTGGCGATTGTTTCAGTTGCGCCGTCCACGGAACAAACGGTGTTGCTCTACAGCCGGAGACTTGAGATGACGGCAAACGCACAGCTACCAGTGGTCCGCGCCAAACAGGAGATGCCGATTGATGGTACTGGTTTGAGCAGCTAGCTCTCGAGGTGTTGTCTCAAACTTCAAAGGTCGGAAGGCGTGGGGGGATCACGGGCGAGCAGTAAGCCAAAGCAGTAGCGAGTGAATCAACGATGAGCGAGCGCGTTGATATGCGAGATTAAATATTAGGATACTCCAGCGTAGTCTTTTCCTTCTCTTCCAATAGTCCTTTCGATTTCCAAAGTTTGAAACCGATCCCAGATTCCAGTGTTATGTCTCTAAGCGTCTTAGATCAACAACACAACACCAACGTAGCGAATGTAAGATTACTTCGATGCCAAACCAAGCGAGTGTGATAGCGAGCGAATGTAAGCGAATGAATAAGACTGACGAGGATATTTGGCGTATCCTTAATCTGCCATAACAGACGGAGTTGTGTGATGAGGGGGAGGGAAGATGAGGAGAGGTAGAAGGGTAGAGTTGGCGGCGGAGTGGAAGGATTTAAGGTGACCAAAGCGAGTGAAGGTACCCAGAGGCTGATGAATAAAACGGGAAAAGGAAAAAGAAAAGAGGAGGACGAGAGAGAATATAATAGGTAATTGATTAAGATCCCTTTTTCACACTAAGCGTGGTCAGAGAGCAGAGCAGCAGCACTGGGCGGAGTGTGGCGGGGGCTTGAGGATGGGAATGGGAGGCAGACGGAGACCGTGACTCGAGGATTTGCGGCTTGCACTCGACAGGCACTGGGCGGATGCATCAGATAGGGATCGCATCAGTTCTACTCTCTCTACTTGTAATATATTTCTCATTTATTTACTGCGATATTATTCTGATCCGGGCGAATGACAGCAGCCACCCTTGGACCAGCAGCAGGCAGTCCATGGCAGCACATCAGCCTCTACCCAGGGACGGGATGATTAAACCTCTGCTCTGCTTCCCACAATAACGATCCCACTCCTGCTCGGCGATTCCCCATCTCGGATCCATAAACGGTGGTGAGGTCACGGGTGGAGGGTGGGCGTTGGGCTTGCAAGGTGCAGGCGAGTCGGAGTCGGATAATATCAGCATTACCTACAAAACAGTCAGGTTTATTATTAGACAGGCACTTGGGCTCGAAGCAGACTAGCTCCGAGCGTCACGGTTCTCTCGCTTCAGGCGGCCCACGCCGCCCTACAGTGGACCCTTTGGTAGGCAGCAGTAAACCACTCAGCGCCGGACAATGCCATCTCGCTATTATTAAACACCGCCAGATCATGACCAAGTGCCCTCTTGGGCATCGAGGGCAACAATCACTGGCATTTAGGGCTGCGACTCTGGGGATACAGTTGTCAAGGCACGGAGTACCAATTGTTTACCCCGTATTTGTGAGGTATCGACCCGTCAGTGTAACGAGTTGTAACCTGTACGGAGCTAACTGCTTTGAGGACCCCTGCCATTTGCCGGGGCCCTGCTAGAGCCTTCCCCGGAAGAGTCGAGGTAGACGAGCCTCCAAGCCCCTAGCCTTGAGTTTCAGGTTCAAGTCTTCCCCGTTTCTCTCTAGTAGTAGTCTCATAGCGGGATGATATCATTTATCATGGCGGCCTCCCCGCGGACAGCGGAGGGTCTTGTTAGTGACTCGGGGTCGGCAGATCCTTCTTCGCTACCGGGCCCCCAAGCATGGCGAAAGCTTTGCTAAAAAAGGAGGGACCCCCGAGTGCTCAGGCCAACTACTGTCGATATCCGTCGTCTTGAGTAATTCTTTGCACGCTGCCGGAATCCGGGAAGAATATGTCCGTCTCCACTGGCAGCAAGTGTACCTCGGGACTGAGAGCTGGGATCGTAGAGTTTTATTCTTATTCCCCCCCCCACCCTTTCCTGCTCGGGCAATTGCCAGCTCAAACTTGAAACTCACACCCTCGGTCTCTTCTTTCTGGGACAGGGCTTGCTACCTATTCGGGCTTCCTCCGTCTTCTGATCCCCATCTCAGGGTCGCGATAAAACCAAGTTCCCCATCTTCTTCTCCTCGCGCGGCTCGCGTGCTGTTGGTGGAGGCCAGCGATCCCGGCGGACGAGAGGGATTCCAAACCAGCCCGAAGATCCGAAGCATCGAAGTTCTGCGAAACTTCGCAGGGCACTCCACTAGATAGATTGGACAGCCAACCGTGAGTCCGTCATGACACACTCTGTGGCTTCACGATGGCTTTCCTCTGCCGTAATCTGGCGAGGCGCAGAAAAGCTTTGATTTACGCTATGATTGCCAAACACGATCCTACAAATGCATCTCCAGCCAGTCAAAACAACAATCCGCATGATCAGGTTGTCGGTCGTGGAGACTGTCTTGCATCGCCTGTATGGTCAAATCCCTGTCGCCCACGCTGTGGCGGTGATGAGCACCAGTAGTGTCCGGAGTTTGGAGGACATACCTTGATCCCTTGAAGATTGAAGTACTGTCAACTTCAAGTCGTTGAACCCCCGCCGTTCTCATCGCCAACCAGTCAAAATCCTAGCCTGCTCGGTATACTCTGTAAAAGGCCGGACTACTCCGGAGTATGTACACTATGGATAAGGTTAAGGCTCATGACTCGCGATATGACGTCTAGTCAAAATACCACTGTCGACCTTTCACCGACGAACACAGCAACAAATCACCCGTCCTTACTGCCTCTTTACCTTGGCTTCCCGTGTTTTTCGATGAGAGAGAGCACCATTCAAGGGACCTTCATTCCAGATCGAGACGGCGGCTGCTTAGCGGGGGATCTAAGATGCTAAACATAGCAAGCCTTGCATTGGCTCCCACGCGATGCAAGGACTAAGCGCTCTCATTGGAGGTAGCTGTGCTAGCTGCGGGGCAGCCCCGCTAGCATCACAAATAACTGGTGCTCCCAGTTCCTTAGAAATCCTCCGTCTGACTTGGATGCGCTTTCATTCGCCTAGTATGGCACGATGGGATGCACAAACGATCCTTCTAAATATGACCCCGGTCAGGGTCGTACCTTAGGAGGTATGGTAGCACCGCTACTGAAGTCACGCTGCATTGTTACCGTATAATCAGTGACTGACAGGCTTCAAGCTGCTTGAAAGAATAGGCTGAAAGTCGTCTCCTGACCAACGTCGCCTTCTTCACTCCAGAAGCCATAATCATCTTACTACTCCGGGTACTCGAGGGTATGCGGCTAACCCTGCGTCACTGGCGGAACCCTTGCTTCCTGCCGCGGTTAATCCGATTGTCCTTGTTTGCATGGATAGTCTCATTACCGGCGCACGGTACACCCAGGACCTGTCGCATCAGGTGGCCAAGGATGGCTATAATGATGCTGTAATCATGAGCCGAGCGCCATGAAATCCACTGTCACTGTTTTTAGCTCCTGCGGGCTCAAAGGCAAAGCAGAATACGAGGAAAGCGCTCGGTAGCACACCACTCTCGAGGTTAGTGTCCAGTCAGTTCAACAGCAGCTTGAGCGATCATTACTCAGTGACGACATGTGCTTTCTTCTAATAATGGGCGTTTCTACGCCATGCTTCCTGAATCTCAAGCCTGCGGAGACTCTTCGGCTCTACAAAGATGCACTCGTCCTAGCAGACTAACCAAATCTGGATACGAACTTCATTGAGTAAGAATCAACCACATTTCGGCATGACCATTGTGAGGGAAGTACCGGTTCCGAGGAGAAGCCTCACTTCCACAGTGGCCAATTTTTACCACATCTTCAAATGGAGTATGGGCAAACGCATCAGATCAACAGCGTTGTTGAGTCGTTGAGAACGCTAGTATTAGTATTGCATAAAGTTATCGCAGTGGACCTGGCTGATCCGCGTCCTCATGGTGGATGAACGACTTAGCCTACTTTACCCCGAATCGGCTGCCAGACCGATAACATTAGGACAATCAGGGGCGAACCGTGCCATGGGCCATGGACGATGGCAGAAAGTGAGGGGTATCCTCAGAAGATTCCAATCAGCATCCAACTTTCGGATAGGTTGGTAAATGCTAGCCAAGCATTATCTGACCCGTCCATAAGCAAGACAATTGACTTCCAAGCAGCACGTCAGCTTCCGAAGTCGAGCGCTTTTCACTAATCCTTTGCGGCTCCGGCCTCGTGGGTGGAGGGCCCTGGCAGGCTGGGCGACAGACGAATCTTTCAGCGGCGAAGAGTTTTCCAGTTGATCTTCAGTGTCCGTAGTTCCTTCGGATGCTCCATGAGTCTATCCTAGACGCCCCGTACTAGTACATATTGCTTGTCATGGTAATACGGCCGAGGTTTCATCTCGGCGAATCCTCGGCCACGGCCAATTACATGGCGGAATCCTAGCGCACCGCCACTAGGTTTGCCCTACTACGGAGCACGGCACCAAGAGCGCGGTGGAAGTATGTCGATCTTCAGCCACTACTCAATTTTTCTAGCTGAAGTTGAACGTTGAACGTCATTCCGTTTCCGAAACACTATTTTGCTGTTCGGCCTCGGAATCGGGAGCGGAACCTGGAATTGCAACTGTTGAGGGCTTGCGTGCCGAACGCCGGCCTTGTGCAGATCGATCTGACCACAACGGATACGCTGCTTACGAAGTGCGAGGGTACCCTAGCGTTCGCCCTCCTTCACACGCGGCAGCAGGAAGGCAACCGACCGATTCTCTTTGCCCGAGACCTGAATTGTATCAATTCAAGAAGCTCCTTCAGCTCGTGAGGTTACGTTAAGGTTACACATCACTGCCTCCAGATCTACAAGAGATACAAATCCTCCAGATCAGCCCTTGTATGTAACCTCGCCGGTCTTTTCTCAACGCCCGGCACGGTTTTGCGAGATTAAAAATGATCGCCAGCTCAGCCTTTTCTTACAACTTGCATCACAGTGACAGGGCCCGTCTTTCTTACAAGCACATTGATAAGCGTCCCTCTACCGTTCCAACCACCACACCACTCATGGTTGAGAATTGATTGTGCAAAGGAAACAATTTTCCTTGGCCCGATCAACATCAGAGGAAAAGCCGCACAGTGCGCCTTGCGTCGTCATGGTACCGGAGCACAATGCACAGGCCGCAGACAACACAGCCCATCCCTAGTACATTCTATCCCTCGCCTCCTGCAGGGGAATAGGCAAGGCGCGCAGCGACACAACTGCCTACATTCCTGTCACTGATACTATCCTTACACGTCGCAGCGCCCTGTGGCAGTTAGACAGTACAGAGCTGGGAGGCCTTGCATTTCGCTGCCTCTAGGCTCTTGCCAGCAACTCCAACCCTCTCGGACCGCCAGCTCCTACGATCCCGAGAATCAATCGCCTCGGGACGTTTTGAGTTCTCAGAATGAGGAGTTGTCCACGTCGATCAGGGATTACACGGAGTAGGTAGCCTGTTCTCCGTACGTGCTGGAAACCTGAGCGGAAACTTCGTCTACCGTGATATACATGTGATGTTGCAAGCCGCAAACAAGCTCGTTGTTGGGACTGCTCTTCAGGGCCGAGTTGCAGAGTGCAGGTGACATCATTCATCGCATTTACGGTGTTTGGTGCACTAGATGGCACGAAGGTTTCTTAATAGCAATTCGTACGTAGTATCAACTCGTCGCCAACAGTTACCCTGTTCGATACTTGAGACTTGACTCGAAAGAGCAAGGCCTCCCCTTCCCATGACGAGATGATTTTCAGGGCTCTTATCCCGCACGGTCGAAACCTTAACAGGCTCACATCTGACTCGCAAAACACTATCTGTCTCATCAGCCGATTGAAACACGGAATTCCGAATTTGTAATATCTATCCCGGACCTTCTTAACAGAAAGACGGGCGCGAGAGTTCCGCTGAGCCTGGTCGGCTCCGTAGCAGCGACACCGGGGCCCCGATTATTGTCAATGTCTCTTCTCGGTAAACCCGGCCGCTCTCCAACCAACTAACTCAAACACCACATGGATAGACAATAAGCATGAAACGCCTAGTCTCTGCCATTCTGGAGAACGGGTGTTCTTCAGGTTCAGGCGGTGCTGCCAGTTCCACTTCCACTTCCACTTCCACTCGGTGCGGGTTATTTATAGTTAGCAGGAAACGGGTTCCGGATAGACTAACCCAGTCGATACTTCCTACCGACTATACTCCTGCCTTCCATGGACATCAACTATCTTCCTACCTGTATCGTACTAGCCTTGCACTCTCCATCTTCTGAACCCCCAACGTAAAGTTCAACCCGGATAAAAAAAGAAGCACGCCTGCAGAACACTATGGAGCTTGGAGTAGGGTACCCAGACAAAGTTTGTGGCTGAGCTGGCCCAGCACTCCGTTCCGTTCCTTTGTTCGCGCTCCGCAAACCCGCCTCCATGATGAAATCAGCATCCTGTCAAGTTTTTGACGCAGTTCCCGTAACAATAGCAGTGCTTTCAATAAGAATTCTCGCTTTTGGCGCAGATGCAGAAAACCAGTCATGGGATCCGATCCCAACACCGTACAGACTATGCCGGTCCCGTTCGACCTCGACTTCCGGAGTCAAATTCTCTAGCTCAGCGCTATCCCAGCCCTACAGTGGGCCGCATACTGGGTACTACAGTTTGCAGATGGCTTCCTAGGGCACCTACTTTACTAGGGTATCAAGTAGCTTCGTAGTCTTGGTGACAGTAGTACCAAGACGGGTATAGGCATCATACCGGAAGAAGACAGTGCGCACGGGGTGGGCAGTATTTACCTTTTAGGATTTATGCTAAGCGTCACGGGTACCCTACGGTTATTGTTCCTCGAAATGGTTGGAGTAGCAGGTTGTATCCACGGCGTTGGCCGATGGTTAAGAGGCAAGTGTGCGGAGATGTATATAGCTGCTGCGGAGCTCTGGCCCAATCTGTGTTGAGCTTTTCTTTCAGCAGCGGAACTTGTATTTCTGATAGAACTTTCCAAGTAAATGGCTCAGGTATTTCAGTTAGCAGAGATCTTTTTCACCAAGCTCCGTAGTTTGTGTGCCATGGCCATGGTGTATCTACGTGGAGAGGGTTCGGGTAGAACCTCGTGGAGGCGAAGCTTAGTACCATAGTGAAATACGCTAAAGAATCATAGAACGTCGTAAAAGGTCCGCTGAACTGCATCTATTACTCTGATTCCTAGTACTATAAGAACCTTGGTACTATAAATACATAAGCCAAACCTGACTCCAATCCGCTGCTGCACGGAGACCCCCCGTCGGGCTGCATAGACAACATATACACACCTATCCGGTCACCATCCCAACAAAACCTATTCCCTGACAAAAGACCCCTTATTATGACGCACTAAGGGTTGCCACAGGTTCCATCATGCCCTGCATGATGATAGGGTCAGGCCAAGTTGTAGCTCAGTCCAGTGACCGCGCACCAAAAATAAGAGAAACACAGCCAGTCAGAGGCAGCAACACCACAAGATCATCACGCACACAGATACGCCAGCGACCAAAACATGGAAGCAGTGACCGCCAGTTCTCTGTTAGGAATAGCCGGGGGACCGGTGCTTTTGCGCGAGCCACTGCCGTGGAGAGTATCTCACGAAACCATTCGTCTGTTCCTGCAAGATGTCTCACATTGCTAATATCGTCTCCAAAACCCAACTCAGCCGGATATCCACGCTCGCGCCCCTGAGGATGCCCATCGCTCAACGTATTCTCACCGGCTGGTTGCTTCAGATGAACATCTTTGAGCTCTCCTGGATAGTTCGACTATAGCACACGGGAAACAGCCGTGCCCAGAAACGGTACATTGCGGGTCGACTTGACTCTTGTAGAACTAGCCATCGTGCAAAGTTGGATTCTGATCGGAAAGGATTCGTGCTACGTAGGTGAACAATCTATTAGGCAGGCCATGTTAGAATGTGGGTCGATAGAATGGCTGGCTTGTTGGGAGAACCTACTTCGTCGTACCTCTGCAGGGCAAGATAGTACTGCTCTGGCAGACCAACGGCTTTCTTCATGACCGTCTCCTTCTTAATCTTCCTCGCGGCCATCGCGTATATCTTTGAAAGCGTATCTCGGTCTAAGTCATCGCGGTCGCCAACGAGAATCTCCCCCGGCATCCTCCAGCCGTGCCTTTCGTAGATGACCTCGACCAGTCGCGTCAGGATATCGGATTGCCATGTGACAAGAAGTTCGCCCTTGAAAGCGCTCATATGGCGCTGGAGTAGCGTGACGTCGAAGTCGAGTTGGACACTTTCACAGCATAGTCGTTGCACCTTGGCTTCGAGGATTTTGTTCGATAACCTCAATTCCCTTAGAGTCTCGCAGTATCGCTGATCAGCTGCATTAGTTTGCGCATTTTGTCCGGACAATAGGCAGCTTCATACATCCATCGTTTGACATACCCTGAGCACCGCTTCCCCTGCCGGTCTTATCCTCCTCTTCCGAGCCGCCTTGATCTCTGCGCGATAAAAAGACATTCCTGGGCCGTACATGCGGGTGAGGTCAACTTCCATGACATTAACTCGAGGGCAAGAGAGACTGTGGTCGTGACAATGAAGGAATGTATGCGCTTCGATGATAAGAGAATAGCTGCCTTCAGTAATGAATGATGGTAGCCCTCGCCCTCAACGACTGGCCGCAGTGACATTGACGCCTACATTGGGAAGAAGGAACGACTGCGCTCATCGTGGTCGGATCTGGAAAGAGCAAGCTAGTACCCCAGAGACGCTTCCAGTATCGGATCAAAGCTGACTTATTCATTGCGATTATACAGATCCTGCTCATCTAGGACTCCGCGTCTAGAGCTTACTCTCCGAGGCCTTCCCGAACTCTATGACCAGCTTCCCGAACTGCTTGCTATCTTTCATATCCTGGAACAGCCCATCAAGCGCAGCGACATCGCTCAGATCGGCCTGCACGACGCGCGATACAACGGGGCGGACTTTGTGTGTTTTGACAAATTCAATCATGTCCTTGAACTCTTTCCGGGAGCCCATGGTCGAGCCACGGACATCGATATTCTTCAACACGGCCTGCATCGTAAATGGCATCACCGGAGAAACTGTCATCCCATAGATGGAGAGGACGCCGCCGGCCTACACGCCATTAGCCTCACGCCTGGGACAGAACGAGATTGTGGGTCTTCATACCTTGAGTAACTTGACAGACTTCTCGACGGAATTGCCACCCGCTCCATCAATTACGGCGTCAAAGTTCGTCTTCCCCTTGGGGAGCAGACTTAGCAGTTTCTTCTCCCATCCGTCTTCCTTGTAATTCACCCCTCCCTTGGCACCAAGCTCAACAGATTTGCGGATTTTGTCCTCGCTAGAGCTGGTAACATACACGTCTGCCCCTCGCGCGACAGCGAAGAGCAAGGCAGTCAGCGCGACACCCCCACCGATACCTGTGATCAGCACCGCAGCCCCTTTGCTAGTGTTGCGCTCTCCTGCTTTGACCACCAGGGCTCTCCAACCGGTCAAGCCTGCAAGAGGCAGGGCGGCTGCTTCTGCATCTGAAAGATGCTCGGGGGCTTCTTCCACTTCCGACTCTTCAATTGTGATATAGTCCTGCAATGTCCCTTTGTCGTAAAACCTTGTACCACCCATGATCTTATAGCCTGAAGGATCCTCCGGTCCCTCCAGAGAATCCTTCCAGCCAATCCCTGGATTCAAAACAACTCGCTTTCCTTTCCATCGCCCTGGGTTTGTCACGCCGGGACCAGCCCCAACGACAGTACCGACGCCGTCTGCACCCATGGGCACGTTGAATGTCACGCCAGGATAGAGGTGCTGGCGCAGAAACACATCGCGGTGGTTGAGGGCTGCCGCAGACAATTTTACCAACAGCTCAAGGCCTTGCGGGGTGGGTTGGGGTAAGGTCTTCAGGGAGAGCGGATAGTAGACCTTCCCAGGCTTGCCTTCGGCCTTTTCGATAAAAATCGCTTTTGACATAGTGATGTTTACTGTCACAAAATGATTGACGCAGGAGTTGGAAAGTTGCAAGTTCAATGCGCGTGGACAATCATTGTTGCATTTGAAGATCACCTCATCCAAAATGCCGTGCGGGGGGGTTGGCCTTATCGATAGCCGAGGCTAGGCTGTCCCTCGCTTGATACTCATCACAAGAGGACATTTACCCAGTTACCGGCCACAATTGATATGGACGACATGCTGCAATTCGTTATATACGACATAAAATCCAAGCCGAGATCATATAAAACACCAGCCTGCCTCAAACCCTCGCTATACTTGCATCCAACGTGTCGGGATGGCTGCCTCGGCCCAAACTGGCTCCTCCCCCATCGCTATACAAAACCACAACAAGCATGAAGATCTTCAACACAGTATACACAATTGTGAGACGACCGAGTCATCACATCAACATTGAGGACAATAGCACCGGGGCTCATAATAGCGCTCTTCTTGGCAGCATTCAAAGTCCGTAGGTGAATAGTTGCAGGGTGTTCGGGTGTATCGATTGCTCATCGAGAAGTGTCTCGCCGGCGCAAAGTGACCGTATACGTGCCGGGAGCGCGAATTGCGCTCATGGTAGCTATACCATTGGTCTTCGTAGTAACCTTGCTGTCTCGGTTCACAGATCTCGGCACGCACTTCGCGGATAAATTCACCTCGTTTGTAGCCTGAGCGAAGGGGCTTGCCGTTCCAATACCAGGAATAGGGAATGTCTTTGCTGATGCTCGTCTTCGAGGAGCCGAAAAAAGGCATGTTGTGGTGTTGGTGTGGAAGGGAAGCTTGCTGATTGTGCTGGACATGAGAGATCCAACAAGGACGATCGAATAGGCCGGGCCTTGATCCTGTTGATTTGCCCAAGTATTTATCTCGTTTGGCCTCGGGTCTATCGAGACGCATCATCCTTGTTGGCAATCATATCCCCAGGTCTGTACGACAGCAAACACGGATGGTTGACATCTAGAAAATTCGGCGCTGACACTGTGTGACAGGAACAGCAGAAAGGGACGTTGAGAAACCTGCAAGACCGCACCAGGTGTGCAAACATGCCGGGCAGCAGCGAATCACTGGGACAAAAAAAGAGCAGGGATTTTCACCGGTCACTGTATGAAGGGGTCGGCTATCGAGCACTTGCTGTTTATGAAGGGCTATACCTTGACTGCTATATGCATCTCCCCGTAAGGGATGGCAATTTGGTCCTGGTCGTTTCTAGTGCGAGCCCAGCCTACAGGACATACAAGACCTCATGCACCGCAACGCTGACCGCAGCGTATACAAAGTACGCAGGGAAATGGTCTCAAACGCCTTTCGCGCGCATCGTCTCCAGTCGATACAGCAATAGTGGTCCTGACGCGTCCAGAAGGTGGCTGCAAGCGTAGGAGCACTCACCGAGTAGCTGGGCTTGGGGCTGGATCGCGGAGGGAGCATGTCAATCACATTCCAGGCCTTGCTCGGCCCTCGCGAATCATGCCATAGGCTCGTAGCCCTGGGTTGAGCTTAGGATATGATTGATGCATGCTTGTCAAATCAAACGACGGAAAATGCTTTCGTTGCCTGGCATTTGCTGGTTGCGAGTGTATATGTCAACAGCATCGACTGTTCCTGACTCTCACCCACGATCCAACACATTTAATCCACTGGACTCATCCTGACTGTTCTTCCAACAACCCAACTACACAGCCATAAACTGGGTTGTCTACTACCACGCATGCCGTATGGGTCAACAAAGACTGCGCTCACCTTGAATTTGTAGACAAACAGACCATCATCCGCATACATTTAAATGCGACTCCCCGTTGTCTTGCCTCGAGTTGAAGGGCCTTCCTCGAATAATCTGTTCAAAGCGACACGTCGACTTTGGGAGAACAGCGTTTGCGTCTGGGCGGGAACACCAGTGGACGCCGCGCGTGGTATTACCTGGGTGTAGGTCTCCTGGGATACAAATACCACGCACAGTTTCATCAAGCTTTAATGTAACCCGCTTGTGAAGGTGGCTCTCCTGGTTCTGTATCTCTTGTTGCACGATCGTATAGCAAGTTATGATTAGCGAGCTAAGGTCCTGACTGCTGGTCTAGTAGCTGTAATCGTTAACTAGGCAGCTTGTCGAAGAATGGTTTTTGTGCGTGTTCGAGATTAAAATTTTCGTAAAACTCGGGGTTGGCTTTGTGAGCGAAGAATAAGATACGGGCGTGACGTCGACTGTACCTCGTGTGGTATTGCCACGGCCCCAGCTAATTCGCCGCAGCCTCTTCATTTTTCTCAGGAACTTCGAGCCTCCAGATCTTCTTTCCGACTTGGATCGTCTAGCGTTCTTCTGTCTCGACTTTGACCTCATCCCTCCCGCGATCTGCCCTCAGAATCTCTGCCAGAGCACGTACGTGACCCTATTGCTTCTTCCGTATACCATTTATCCCTTTCCTGATTCCCACTCTCGGCCTTACGGATTTTCCTGCCGTTTCCCTCGTCTCCACGTCCGTCACGAGTGGTGACACTCGCACATTGCTCCGTGGCAGTCTCTAACTTTTGATATAGTCCAAACACTCCGGACTTACCGTTGCCTTTTCTCTCTCATTCCGACCAATCTTCGGTTTCTATCCACTGTTCTTTAGCAAGCCATCTACGACACAATGCCGACGCCACTCCCTTCGAGTTTCGCTTCCGCCGCCGCTGGCAATACCCAAGACGCCTCAAGCAGAAGAGGCGATGGAACCCCTGGTGGAGAATGGTACGCGGCCCAAACATGTTTTCCTTTGCTTTCCCAGTGATTGCAGTAGACCATATCTACTCGGCTTGCATTGTCTCATGCCGACTGACCACTTGGCAGGTCTCGCACTCGCATGAACGGAGCAACACAAACCTTCCGTCGCCCATCAGTTGCTACGAATCCCACGCATACTAGGGACCCAACCTCCGCAACCACTCCGACCGGCGGTGCCTATCCTACGCACATGAACCCAACCCTTTCGAGCGTGGCCCGCAACGGAGCGTCTGGCGACGCCCGTTATTCAAAAGAGCAGCTTCTCGAACTGTACAAGGCTCAGCGGGATACTGGGATCTTGACCAAAAATGTCACGGATTATTTCGTCGCTGATTGGAACCCTCATATGGAAACCCCCGCGGCGAACGGGGCTTGGGGAAAGCGGGACGACTCCAAGGATAACCCAGCCGGGCCCGAGGTGTGCTGGGAACACGGTGGACAGATTGAGCCTTTGGGGCTGGTGGACATGACTGAGGATGAGAAAGAGGTTTGTTCCTCTGCCATTTTCAAGCGGCCCATTACTGCGCGTCGTTATGCTTTTGTTGAGGATGTGCTAAGCGATATAGATATTTTCCGTCTCGGTCAACTCCCCATTGAAGCCACCTCCCACGAACGCGGCCAAAGAAAACGTAGCCGCAGGCGGTACAGGACGCAGAACTTCCCTCTCTTACTCGCAAGGAACTGCGCCTTACAACACTTCGTCGCCCAGCTCCGCAAGGCCGGGACCCAGGCGCCGGGAGACCGGCGATTCGATTGGGAACCCCATGTCTCCTACAGCGAGCGGCTCCCGCTTTTTCCGTGACGAACCGAATACTTCCACCCCTCCTCCTTCGCTCCTGCGTCGCAAGACCGATTTCCGAGACACTACATCTGTTTCTAAGTGGGAAGAGAAGGAAAAGGAAGCTCAAGGCCGGGAGCCGGCTGAGGCTTCTTCACCCTTTGGTTCTCTGAAGCGTAGCACCACGAACCCTGCAGGCCTGCCTGGTTCAACTTCGCCTTGGCCGTCAGCTTCGCAGAATGCCAATTTCTCGCCCATGGGTGCATTTGGAGCTTTTAATCTGGGTACCTCGAGTGCTGCAGGAACTCCAACCACTGAAAAACGGCCTGGATTCGGCAGCTTACGCGGAGAGAGCCGCCTCAAGGGTCTGTTCTCAAAGGATAGCTTGGAGGACGTCCATGCTCTCAGAGAGAAACCGTCTTTGACTAACCTGGAACGACTGGGCGAGGGCGAAGCTGAGAAGCGGGCTCAATCGCCGTGGAGTGAACAGTTGAAAACACGCGCCGGACGAAGCGAAACCAACCCGTTCTCCGACGAACCTCGCAGTGGAAGCGCCGCTCTCGGAGGCTCCCAGGACACACCGTCCCAGGCAGCAGACCAGTTAGGGTTTTCTGCCTTTGGAATGACCTCCAGCATTCCTGGCTTCCGTGATTTAATGCAGAGCCACGAAAATTCGCGCAACCCGACTCCCCATCTCCACGGCCGCGAACCTACCAGTCCGACCAACACAAACCCCTATCAAAGCCCGCACGGCGATCGAGGTGAGGTTGATGATGTGGACACTGACGGCTCTGATATCCAGAATGCTAGCCATCCTGGACTCAGTGGTCTGCGCGACACGTCTGCGTTTGGTTCTATCCGTCGCGTCGGATCCGGCATGGATCTGCCTGCTATTGATCGCAGCCAAAACTCTAGCGTCGCAGGAAATCGGAACTTCGGTAACTTGGGCAGCCTAGGGGGCCTTCCTTCCCTCGGCGGCGCTGGGTGGCCATCAACCGGCGCGGTTGGCACTCCGACCAAGGAGAGGTCCGCTTTCTCGACAGGCTTTGGCGACCCCATCTTTGGCTCGATGGCTGATCTTCAGTCTCCAAGTCTGTCGACGTTAGGAGGTGGTGGACTTTTTAGTCCTCATACTGGGATCTCAGGAACCGGAAGCATCGGACGCTCGAGCAAGCTGGGCTCGCTCTTCCCTCAAGCAATGCAGGAACAGTTCCAAACTGAGCAGCCGCGGCAAGATCTCGGTGGTCTTGATGAGGCACAAACAGATATGCAGGCAGATGTGCCTGGTCAGCAGGTTCCTGCGATCACTTCTACCTCGCATACCCCTGTTTCCGCTGTAGGCTCTATCCCAACCTCCATGGTTCCAGAAGGTCAACAGGGGAGCCAGACTGGAAGCGCTGGCTCGTTATCCGCCGTCCAACAGCGGACTATGGTAATGCCTGACCGGATGCGCTGGATCTACCGGGACCCGCAGGGCAATATTCAGGGCCCATGGACAGGTTTGGAAATGCACGATTGGTTCAAAGCGGGTTTCTTCAGCCCAGACCTGCAGATCAGAAAGTTGGAGGATCCCGAGTTCGAGCCACTCGCGCAGTTGGTCAGACGTATCGGCAACTCTCGAGAGCCATTCCTTGTTCCACAGATTGGAGTGCCTCATGGCCCCGAGCCGAACGCGACTACGTGGACAGGAGCTGCCCCTACCGGCTCCGCGCAACCTCCGTTCCCCGGTAGTTTCCCGAGCTTTGGTACTACTCTGACTGCCGAGCAACAGAATGCCCTCGAGCGTAGGAAGCAAGAGGAGCAGTATCTGATGGCGCGGCAGAAGGAGCACCTTGCTCAGCAGCAGGCTATCATGAAACAGACTCAGTTCCCTCCTAGCGTTCCTGGAATCTTTCCCCCTCAGCTCCAGCACCATTCCAGTGCCCATAGTCTTCACAGCCAGCCTAGCTTCGGCAGCATTGCGTCACCAATTGGCTTTCAGCCTTCACCTATCCAGGGGCCCATTCAACAGCAGCAGCAGCAACCTGGCTCCAGTTTCTTCGATGCTCCGGGCGCGATCAGAACAAACCCTCTACCCAACGTCGGCTCTCAACTACTCGGGACGGATTTTTTAAACAGCAGTCAAGAGCAGCTCCCTTCGCTGCTCGATCGTTTGAACGTGAACAGATCCGACCCTTTTACGTTCGGCAGCCCAACTTCGTTCGCCGCTCGTCAGCCCGATAACATGTTTCTCAACCAGCAGGTAGCAACTATGTTGCAAGACCGCGCGCGGCTTCAGCAGGAACAAGAGCAGTTTGACAGCACCCATGGTGACACCCTGTTTGACCAGCAGACCCGTGAAGAAAGACTCCGTCAGTTTCACGCGTTAAGGGCCCAGGAAGGTGAATTTGACATGCGCACTGCGGAAGGCTTGCCCACCCATCCCGCCACCGCGCCGTCCCAGGCCGCCGAGGACGCCGAGGACAATTCTGCTCTCGAGGAACTTGCAACATCCATAACCAGTGAGGAACCTGTTTTGACCCTTTCGCAGCAAGTCCAGAAGGCTGCACAAGAGCAGGAAGAGCAAGAACAGATGAAGCAGCAACAGCAACAGCAACAGGCGCAAGCAGCTGCTGACGCAGCTTGGGCTACCAAGGACCCCGCCATGCCTCAACCATTCCCTCCTCCCCCGTCCGCCTCGCCCCTCCCCGCTCCCGCTGCTCAGCGCAATCGCCAGAACGTAGCGGAGTCTCTTGCTGCCAACTCGCGCTCTCAGAGTCAAACGCCTGTCGAAGCGCCCGCCACTTCAGTTGCACCATGGGCCAAGGAAGTGAACGAAATGCCCAAGGGCCCATCTCTCAAAGAGATCCAGGAAGCTGAGGCGCGCAATGCCGCACAGAGAGAGGAGCTGGCAGCAGCGGCTCGCCGTGCACAGCTACTTGCTGAGCAGGAACGTCTTAGCCAGGCTCAGGCTCAGCAAGCCCCCGGTCTCCCATCAAGTGCTAACTGGGCCAGCTCTGGCTCTCCTGCGACTCCCACCTCGACCGGCTCGGTCTGGAACAACAAGACCGCACCCACGACTAGCACGGCAAAGAAGACACTTGCTCAGATTCAGAAGGAAGAGGAGGCGCGCAAACAGCGCACAGCTGCGGCTGCGGCTGCGGCGGCTGCTCAGAACATCGCCGCCACTACTCCTGCCCCCCCTTCTACTGGAAAACGGTATGCGGACCTTGCTAGTAAAGCGCCCGCTGCCTCTCCGATCCCTGCCGGCTCTGGTGCTTGGACTACAGTGGGTGCTAGCGGCAAGGCGAAGGCGCCCCCTGTTGCTCCTACTGGACCTCGCTCTACTAGCGGACCTATTCCCATCGCGGCGTCGCCGGTCCGCCCCAAGCCCGTGACAGCGGTTTCTACGGCTCCCCGAGCCCTTCCCGTCAGCACGGCTTCTAACCCCAACCGGGCGATGGAGGAGTTTACCAAGTGGGCCAAGTTGACTCTGGGCAAGGGTTTGAACAGCAACATCAATGGTATGGTTTAACTCTGATTACATATGAAGCTTATGCTAATTCTTCTAGTCGACGATTTTGTCCAGCAGCTACAGCTCCTTCCTGCAGAGGCCGAGATTATCTCTGACTCAGTGTACGCCAACTCGCAGACGCTGGATGGCCGACGATTTGCCGAGGAGTTTATCCGTCGTCGCAAGCTCGCAGATAAGGGAATTGTGGAGTCGGTCTCGACCAGCGCCCTTGCGGATAAGAACGGCGGAGGTTGGAGTGAGGTTGCGAAGAAGGGGTCTGCGAGCACGCCCCGTGAGGAGGACGCGAGCAGCGCGGCGTTCAAGATGGTTGCGCCCCGCAAGAAGGGCAAGCGGTGATTTATGAGTCGTGACTCACAATGTATGACTAGTCGTAGCACAGTTTGGTTGGCATCTTGTATCTCCACTGTAGTTCAAATGGACCCGTTCCTTTGCTTGTTCCTCGCTCCATCTTCTTGCACTTCCACAACCTCCACAGAACAACATCTACAATGACCTCCCCAACCCCGTTCGGCGGCCCCATGAAGGCGCACTTCCTCATCGACCCCAATTACCGCAATCTCAACCACGGTTCTTTTTCCTCCTTCCACGCTATTTATACGCAGCTAACAAACAACCCCAGGCTCCTTCGGTACCTATCCCCGCCAAGTCCTCCAGAAGCAGCACGCATTCCAACAATCCCTCGAGTCCAGCCCGGACATCTTCATCCGGTACACGCAGCCAGCCCTCATCGACACCTCGCGCGCCGCCCTAGCCCCGCTCCTAAACGTGCCGGTCTCCGACCTCGTGCTCGTGAAGAACGCAACCACTGGCGTCAACACGGTCCTGCACAATCTCGCCTTCACCCGCACCCTCGGCCCCAATGACGTCATCATCTACTTTGAGACCGTCTACGGCGCCGTCGAGCGCGCGCTCTTTGCCCTCAAGGAGTCGTGGGGCGTGCAGTTGCGAAAGGTCAAGTACGTGTTCCCGCTGGGGGCGGGCGAGCTGGTCGCGAGATTCCGGCAGGTAGTCGACGGCGTGCGGCAGCAGGGCCTGACGCCTAAACTGGCGGTCTTTGAAACGGTGGTTTCGAATCCTGGGATACGGTTTCCCTTCGAGGAGTTGGCGCGGGTCTGTAGGGAGCAGGGGTTGCTGAGTCTTGTCGATGGCGCGCATGGCGTCGGTATGATTAAGCTCGATCTCAACGCACTCGGATTCGACTTCTTTACGAGTAATTGCCATAAGTATGTCTACTCCTCTCTTTTTTGTCACGCTCCCGCAAGGGCTCGAGCCCTCTTTGGAAGGCTTTCTATTATCTAGATGCTGATGGCTTCTTCTTCTTCTTTCTTCCTGCGTATGCAGATGGCTCCACACCCCACGCTCCTGCGCAGTGCTGTACGTCCCCTCGCGCAACCAGAAATACATCCGCACCAGTCTGCCGACGTCATGGGGATACGTCCCTCCTCCTCCCCCGGGTGCTCAAGAAGCCCTAGGTCAAGGGCAATCGTCCAGCCCCAGCGACGAAGAAGACGACCTCCCGCCCCCAACGCTTCCCAGCACCGGCAAGTCGCCCTTCGTCACGCTCTTCGAGTTCACGGGGACAACGGACGACAGCGCGTACGCGTGCGTCCCCGCGGCGCTGGAATTCCGCGAGCGCGTCTGCGGCGGCGAGGATCGCATCTACGCGTACCTGGAGGGCCTTGCCGGCGAGGCCGGCGAGGTGCTGTCCCGCGCGCTGGGCACGGATGTCATGAGGGCTGAGAGGGGGG